>RXPK01002374.1:0-120362 GCA_004143645.1 Protaetia brevitarsis | reverse complement strand
GAATACGACATTAAAAATATATGGATTTTATACTCCTCGCACGAAAGTTAATGGGAGTAATGGCCCGTTGTTCTCGCGTTCTGCGTCGAAATACACGATTAACGAAATTATTAACTTCTTCGATTGTTTACACAATAGTTTCGATATGGTTTGTTGTAATAACTACTTATTTTAAATAAATATATACCAAGTATAAACGCAAATTCCCACACTTTACTGCAAATGCAGAATATAACCCTTTGACAGTTGACAGCTATAATTAAGTAGGTGGGAATACATTGGGAAGATGTGACAAGCATGCAATTTAAAAAGCAGTAGGTACCAACATAGTATCTTTAATTGAACATGAATAAGTTATATGTTAGTTGGTTATTTTAATAATATGGTATTGCATGGCCCGAATTTGCAAGTAATGACGTACCTCGTCTGTTACGGTAAATGAACTATACTTACAAATTCAATATAATTATAAAATTAATTGATTTTAATTTAGTTTTATTGAAATCTGAATAAAAATAGTTGTCAATATGCTAAATTTATTAGATAGTACTTAAAATATTCAAATAAGTATACAAATCAATTTAACCATACTTATTTGAATATTTCATGTAATATTTAGTGAGCAGTTATGGCTGGCGCATACGTCACTGGAAGGATTCAAACAAGAATCGAGTTCTTCCATACTATCGTATCAAAATACTATTTCTTTAACTTCCAATCTTCACATTTCAATTATTTTACTTTTAATTGAGAATTTTTGGTCTTGGTATAGAGAAAAATATGTCTTTCTGCAAAATATGTTTATTTGCTCACGACATTTCCTTAATTTAGTATTAACATTTTCAAATGTTGCTGTGCGTTTCGTTTTAACACCCACAGGGTTTCTCAAAACTATAATAAAGATGTATGGTGGTCGAGTTATAGTTAAGTATTTTACTTATTATTCTTTTTTTGTGTAATTCTTTATGTGTTAATATTTCCGCCAATTCATGGCGTCCTAAGTACGCAAACATTTAAAACAAAAGATTTACAAACATTAGAGGATTAGTTAGATTTAACATATAAATTTTATTTTGAATGTTGATAACGAACAACATGACAAGCCAACGGATGATAACAACTCAAACGATTTCATATACAGAAAAAAATCCTTACATTAGTAAGTTGACCGACAATATTGTATCGTTTCTTAAATCATTTTGGTCAAGTATGATATTATCACAAACATCATTTTAGTAAAATTAAGAACGCTGCATCTACCATGTATAGAATTAATTCTATTTATAAAATTTCGTGCGTTGATTGTGAGGGTTGTTATATTAGACAATCACCCAATGGTTAAAATGAAGAATCAGGAAACATAAAATTGACGAACGAATAGACAAACAAAGATCTTGTGTCTTAGTAGATAGTAGATAATGTTGAAATCATGGCAACCGAAAATTACTATAAAAAAGATTATTCTCACCACACGTACGATTTACACATTAACAAAAATGGCAATAGTATTAATTATAAGTCCAATATGGAACATTTGAGCACCATATATTTTAACATTTTGCAGACAGGGTATATCGTTTAGATTACTAACAACTATATTTTAACGTTGTATTATAATCCTATTTTTCACGTAATTCACTTCTTATTTACACATGATTTTGAACATATTGTTATGGAGAGGGTAGTTGATATTCTACTATTATTTAAAAAAGGGAATGTCACTATTTTACTTAAGTATATTTTAAAACTTATTAGATATAATAGAAAAAGGATATAATATGTAGCAGCAGACAGCTAGACGATGTCCAGGTGATGTAGGTAATCTCTCCATTTGGCAAGTCCTTCGAGGCATTTTCCTTTAGAATTTTCCCTTCAGGAAGCAAGACGATCAGCAGTGATACACCTACACATCGAAAATGAATATTAGAATTTGTATAGTATACTATTACAATAGCTATTGACAGATCAAATTTGGATCCACCTTTAATTCATGTGAACAGTTGTAATTTCTTTTACAGAGTATTTATTTCTTTAAATTTTTGTTTAATAATGTTTTTATATGCATTGGCAGACCAATTGCTTTGATATGTCAACAGACAGACATGGGAATTGCTGGAAATTGGATTCTGTAACAATTCTATGTGTATAAATGGTTGCCTACCTTTTGGGGGCACAATAATGAACTTTAGATTGTTAATTTTTTTATAGTAATAAGCGTTTAAAAATTTCAAATGTATTTTTCACATAATTCAGAGACTCATACCTTTGTTATATAAAAAGTGTAAGGTGATTCCAGATTTTGTAATTTTATTATTTTCACTTCGTTGAAGATCTGACAATCCTGTCGATCACATGGCCATTCTCATATGTAAAACAAATGGAGCTTCTCATTTTGTTATATTAACGGATTCTCACAAAAAGACAGTTGGACTCCTTGCTTGGAGACAATCGCTGCAAGTCAGTTAAAAACAATTTCAATTCGAACCATTCACTAACCGAACCTCTCTCGAGGCAGACATATTTCTGTTTGTTCTCTTAAAATTTAACGGTTATTTCGATAAAATCCAATTTTATTCCAAATTACGACCTAAAAATAATTGTTAATTGTTAAACAAAGTTTTTCACATAAATTTTATTCCAAATTACACACGATTTTTGGGTAAATTTTCTTCAACGACGATTTTTCCGAGTAATGTTCCTGTCCTGAGCGACCCATCCTCTCTGACCTGATGTATCTACGAGGTACGAGGGCCCATATCCGACCTGCACAGTCCTGACCACCGATGATCGCAGAATTCGGCCCTGTAAAAAGGTACTCTTCGGCAAATCTACCTAAAAAATAAACGTATTATTTCAATTCTAATCTAAATTGAACTGTACTTATAAGAAATTTTATTTTAATCCGTTCTGAAAATTTGAGGTTAGAAAATCGTTTGTAACATAGCTAAACGATCTCCAGTCACTATGGGGAAATTTGTGTAATTAGGTTTATAAGTATTTGTTATGTTTTTACGTTACGAACCAATATCCAGTGATTTACCATCAAGGTTGGCTACTCTGTTTCACACGTTTATTCAAATCTAATATAACTCCATTTGAACGGTCAGAAAACGCGGGATTTTTAAAATTTATTTCAAACGTATTTAAGTAAGAAACTATGAATTTGAATCGCAAAAGGTGAATCACTTAATGAACTTTAGTGTTATTAATTAAACGAACTCACGGACTTACCTGAGATTATTATCCATAGATTTATGTCTGATATTAAACAAGCCACATTTTGAATTTGATTTAAGTAAATAAAATCACCTTTATTCGCACTTAAATGTTTCATTTATACATAAGGGATTGAATACGATTAAGACACGACATAATCATGCCTAAGACATCATTTAAACTGGTCTTAAACATTGAATTTGAGGGAGAGGACAATTGACAACATCATCCTATCACATCTCCATGCGTACTGAGTTAAAATATAAGAGAGTTAACGAGCCATTCAATATTTTTTTCATGTCACCGCCCCTCGATCGGAAAATTCTCGTCTTGCATGCCATCTGGCTGGTGAGACAGAACATTCTAAATCAAAATTATAAAAAATAGATGACACTGGTATATATAAAACTTAATTTTTTTTTAATTCAATTAATGTATTTCTTGTAAAATTTATTTTTTTAATCCGGGCTGTATGCTACTGTGTAGCGTAACAATATATACGCTAATGCGTTACTTGTTAAAAAAAAAATGCTCATTTTCAAATATTTGACTTTTACATTTTAACGCTTTATTTTAATGTTACTTTGTTACTACTAGAACCTACAATATGTGGTTGTTTTTTTTTTTTAAGTAAATATATATGACCGAATTAACGAAACGTCATGGGCAAATAAACATATTTTGCAGAAAAACGAATTTTCTTTTTTGCGAAATAAAATTCCCAATTGGAAGTGAAGTAATTGAAATTAATTGAAAGTGGAAGATATAACATTTTGATACGTTAGCATACGAAGAAGTGACGTATCCATCAGCTACAGCTTTTCACTAGATATTATATAATATTCCAATAAGTATATTAAGTTGATTTGTATCTGTATTAAAATGGTGTACAACTTCTAAGAGTAACAAGTAAATACTTAGTCATACGTAATATGGAATATTAAATATTAATTATTATAAGTAAAAAAATCACGTATTATCTAATGAGTTTAACATATTGACAAAAAATTTTATTCACATTTTAATAAAATTGAATCAAAATCATTCAATTGCAACTTGCGAAGTCCTAAATTGTTAAATGATAAAATATTGAGCAAAAAAATCGAAAAAGTAGTATTATTAAACAGATAGAATTACCCAATAATTTAATTTCTCCAGTAGGTAGTCTGTTTCAAGCATAAAATAAATATACAGCCTGTTCAGAGATTCCTATGATTATGAAAGCTTCAATTTCACTTGAATTAGTCAAATTTCAGTGTTCTGCTAATTAAAATTAATTAAGAAAACCGCAACTAAATGAATGATTGTTTTCGAGATAACTAGAAATTCATTTTTTTTAAATCATCCTGTATATTTTTCAATATTTTGAACGACGTAGTTTTTGAAAATTGAAAGTTTTAATGCACTTTAGGACAAGTGCGGAGATACCTTGACTAAATTTTTTAGTAAGCTTCAATTATCGATATATGAAACATTACAGCAAACGATGCAATTTTACGAAAACGTTAAAACTATTCAGCTTGTATTTTTTCCGCCAATTCAGTATAATTAAACGTAGATTAACTTTATTTTATGTTCCTAATTGTCATTTTAAAAAAACCTTTAATTCGCTTTAATTGCATAGTATTTAACCTTCACGTTATATTTTTCAAATATGTTAAAAGTATTTCTAGCGTATGTATTTCTAGCAATTAGTGCACTTTTACGCATTATATTTTTGCTGACAATAACTAAACTATTTCTCGAAAGCTCTTCTATAGATTTTGTTTGATTTCTATAATTTAACAAGCAAGGAAAATTTTAATTAAAAAAATTAAAACTTGGCACGCCAGCTTCTAATAAAGTATCAAATTGAACAAAGATTAAATGAAGTTTATTTGTTACTATTATAAAAACAAATCTATATATTCTGGTGTCTTCGACTATACTAAATACCCCCAAAGAAAAAATCCATTGGCGATAGACCTAAACATTGTGGGGCCCAATTATAGGTAAGATACATTTATTAATGTTAATACACAATAGTGTTTACACAAGTCAACAAAGAGAAATAAATATATATGAAAGGAAATACAATTAGCATTATAAAGCAATAATAAAAGTGATAAATATAAATACTAAATAATAACTAGTGAATTGTAAAAATTGATAAAAAGATTAATTAAGAACAAGAGTGTTATGACCATACACCAACTCGTATTTAGCGAAAAGGTCGGTGTAGTTGGTATGTGTAAAAACCGCACTTTCTAGTATATAGAGCGATGGTAAGGTTAATATGTTATAGTCCCTAAAGACACTTTTACACGAGTCTCTTGGCTTTAGACCAAATACAGCCCGTAGGCAAACCTTCTGCGCCACAAAAACGCTAGCCACGTCCACCGCTTGTCCCCCAAAACACAACACCGTACCTTAGCCTTGAGTGCACACTAGCATAGTACAACTGGAGACCCGCATCACAATCCAGATTGGTAGATATCACTTTCAGTGTATATATGCAATAAGAACATATACATTATTTTTATGTATTAAATTCATTTACAATTAACTAATGTGCATTGAATCTTGCAGAGGCCATGAAGATGGCTTGAAAGAGCCGAAACATGTAGTTGTCTAGATATTTGTAATAAATATAGTGAAGAAGGACATCCTTTTTTATTATTACATAATTTCCAAATATTGTTAACACTGACTGGAGCAGTACTCAGTTTGGCCCAAAGATTATACTTAGTGGAATATCTGTTCTCTAACGGTATCACATTAAAGAGAGAAAAATACACGACGCAACCGAAACTGTATTTATTTTATTTTTTGAAAAAAGGAACAAGTAATAAAATGTTAAACAAAACATCCGAACCACAAGACACTTGACACTTAATAATCTAATTAATTTCAATGTTCTTAACTTCCACAGCTAGCTGAGATTGTTAAAAGGTAGACCTTTCGCTAGGTCTGACCCTTAGGCTAAACTTCGCCAGCAGATTCGCTTTCGTATTAACAATGTTTATTTATTAATTTCATAAAAATCGCTACACAGAAAGTGGCAACCACTACTGCCGCTTACCATTACATAGTGGAGCATGTTTTGAAAATAACATTTGGTGTTTTTATCGAGAAAGACGAAATATTACTTAGAGCCTAAGATTACCAGCAGCGCCAGTGTATTAAAAAATATACCGCGTGTAATGAGCACATATCAAATAAAAATAAATTAATACTCAATTCAAGTACTTAATATTGCTTTTAAGAACGGCAAACTTTTATTAAATGAATTGACCAAGAAACATACCCACACTTTTCAAATTAAATGGATGTTGCTCAATAAGTGAAATTTTGTTTTGTTCTAGTATTTTCTCTTTAGATGTAATCTTAAACAGCTTTTAAATCTTAAAAAAGAAATACTAGTCGTTTCTCAGTACACATGGATATCTGCGTAAAACTACTACTAAGCTTAATTGGTTTTTGCTAGAACATGTTTATAAGTAACAAAAGGTGGTACTAATCCAATAAATTCCGAAAATATGAATTTCCAATTATATCTACATTTAGCAAAGGTAAAACTAGGGCACACACTTTCTCTTCACACTCTCTCCTGCTCCACTCTCCCCTCTACCCGGAAAACTGGGAACAATAGACTGCGACTAGGACCTGGACCATCACTTGCACTTTATATAGATACTTTAGACAACAATTTTATATATAATATTATAGTAGCTTTCAGTTTGTGTACATTATTTAAAGACCTTGATTTTGTCACATTCACTTTTGGAACTTGATTTCACTTATTTAAGGGTTCAGCGAAAGAGCAGAGAGCAATATTTCTGTTCATCTGAACTGATCCTTTTAAAAAATGTTTAACTGTTCATTTTCAGTATTTTTAATAATATACCTGAAACGCGTTACCAAAGAATGTAATGTACAAATATTATATATTACCCTAACTTATTATTATATATAAATGAATTAATTAATATGGCAATATTAATAGCTAAGATAATCATCTATACTGTAACATTTTAAATTTAAAAGAGAACGCCTTATTGCTACTTTAAATTTCGCCAATCTATCTAAACATCTTATATTTAGAGAGTTTATTAAAAAAAAAAAAATTTACTACAGCATGTAGTGACTCCATAAACAAGTATGCAGGTCTATTCTGCACTCATCGTAAACTAGAGGTGCACTTTTTGCCAATTACCTCGGTCCGGTCCGACCCCTATTCTATTTACCAGTCCAGCCTGTCCAAGTCTGTCCACCAGTTCGTCGGCCCGCAGCTCGTTCACCGGCCTCCCTTCTAAAAAGATAACCTTTCTTTCTACAGGAAAACTATTTTAATTTAAAGACATGGACGCTTTATGCGCAGCTGCAAATATCTGTAGGTAATAGGGGGATTGTAGCGTGACGAGTGCTGGCGAACATGTCCATGTAATAATTGATATATAAATAGTATTATACAATATTTATAATACCAAATAAACATATAATGAAGCATTATATTCTATTATAATAATAATAATAACTCAGCACTACAGGCCTTGAAGGCCCTTGGCTAGAGTGCCGGAACACACCGAGCCACTGAGAAGCGTTGTCCGAAATGGTTGACCCCAAACCAACAACCGGTACCGCCAATATTGCTGCTTGACTTTCAAGATTGGCAATGATGCACCCTTCCTTCTCAGCCGTACTGCCGGCTAAATTCTATTATAAAACAGTATATTTCTTGGATTAATATGAAATTGAATTATATTTACTATTAAAATCAAGAACTGCGGTTTGGTAAAAATAAGTATAAATTAAGAACATTAGAATTAGAAACTAAAATGTGAAAGAGTGAAGTTTCGATAACAAAATATGTTTTAAAATTCTTCGATAATTTTGCAAAATTTCTATAAAATACAAACTTTTTCATAAAGTTTTAAACACCATGTATTAATCAACTCTTACCCTCCATTATAAGAATTTTGGACTTTAGTCAAATTTGAAAAAAAAAACAAAATATTTGCTTTTGAATCATATACAGCTTCGAATCAAGAAGGGTCACCGATGCACATTTGATTAAACAATAACAGTGTATAGGCACAAAATTCATTATTTGGGCAAATAACTTAACAAACTTAGGAACCCGTTTAAATAGGTTTTTCAGCAAATAGTTCCACAAATTCGTCAAATAGAAATATACTTTTTGCACTAAAAATGTAAATTTTCAGTTTTCTCAAATTCTTCGCAAAAAAAAATTAGTGAGATGCCATATCTTTATTTCCATAATTTTTTTTTCAAACTTTATTCCTCACAAGTTCGGCGTCTCATTATACGATATACTAATCTACAATGAATGATGTAAATGATACTCTGTTATAATATATATATGCCACCAAGCAAATACTGTTTGTACACCGACATTACAATAGAAGGATGCTCTCACTTTTTTTTTTATTTATACCTCTAAAAGATCCGTATTTAGTTGATACTATGATAAATATAGATCTAATGCATATTGCAATTCGGTGCAATTTACTACACGTAGATTGTAGATGACACATATGTTTATACCCCATTTTAATCGAGATAATGGTGCTATGTAATACAATACCATACTTTATTACAAAAAAAGCCCGCGCCCAACCCATCCCTGAAACCCACCCAGGCCGGGTCGGACCAAAACAGGCTAGCTCCGTCAATTCGCACCTCTATCTTTAACGTTTTAGCAATCATCGTTAGATTTTTTAAACGATATAATATACTTAATTTAACGATATATTAAGTCTTTTAATATATGTATGTTAAAAGACTTACTAGATCATTCAATTGTATGGTATAAAAAAATCTAACAATGATCGCTAAAATATTTACGTGTGATACACGATAGATTTAACAGTGTTTCTATTAGCGTTGCGAACGAAGCTTTCACCGTCATTCACCGCAGATCCTTTGTATCATAGCAGGGCTTCAAGCAGTATATTTCATTCTTTACCTGAGTGAATGAAGCGTGTGCATGAAGCCAAATTCTCCATATTGCCTTCACGCGTGAATATGCAGTGTGAACCGACGAAAGAGTGAAACGAGACTTATTCTCAAGTGACTATATGCATTGCGCACGCACTATCTAATATCTACCACGAACGACGGTGAAGGCATTCGTCACCTACACATACGTCACGCCGTTAAGGCAACTTGAGAATAGGCTCACTTTCATTCGTTCGCTTCACATTGTAATATTCACGCACAGCTATACATATGAATGAAAGCTACGTTCATCACAACACTAGTTTCTATCAATACCCGAATTTCACGAATGTACTGTAATATATACATACTCGTGAAACCTGCAAAAACAGTTTTTTTGCGATCAAAGCAGTTCTTAGTGCCGTTAAATTATATCTTCTTATGCATCGTCCACACGCGCCGGTTTTTTATTCTTAACTGAATCTGCGGTTACAAACCGTTCTATTAATTCATGAACACACGGATGCGGTGCCCATATACCTGCGGGTTGTAAAAATACGCACGGCAGACTTCTACGCGCGATTTCGTTACGATCACGGTTAAGGTCACGGTTACCGTAAAACACAAATAAATCCGTAATTTCTTTTTCCGCATGAGACAGTTCGTTGTGGCTTAAACGTTTATACACTGAAATAACGTCAAGTTTACCGTTCGAGTAATCAAGGCAGATCTGGCAAATTATTTTCTCCCCCTCGCATGAACTCGGAAATTCGCACAAGAGCTGTGTTATAAAATTGACAAGTTAAATAATGATAAATAGTAAAACTCGTTTTGTGCGAAATCTATACACTGCGTGCAATTAAAAATCTATCACCACGGAAATTTTGGAAAGAGCATTAATAAATGTTCATAATGTATATAAAAGTTTAAAGGAAAAATAATAAGAGAAAACAAAAGAAAATGATTTCTATTTAATAATTAGTCTCAGTTGAAATATATTTCAACTTCATACATTCATACAGGAAGCGGCACTGAATTGTAGGGTACTTTGTATAGAGGCCGCGTTGGAGCTACATATGTAAATAGTGGTTCGATTTATCAAAACACCTGTGGCACAATCGAAAGCAAGTGTGCGGGTACGTCTTGTAAAAACAATTCCGCTTCATCTATAGGCGGCACAGAAAAATCCCACGTGATCTAATTTTAATAAATTAAATTGGGCGACGACTTCACTTAACTTATCATTTATGTTGTAAGATTCCTTTATTGGCATTAATTACCACAATATATGCACATATTTATCTAAACATTTATGCAGAACAGGATTTTGCAATTTAAATAAAGGAACATTAGACGCAACAAATACTTTACATAATTCTGAATAGATGGTATCCTCATTGAAGACAGAAAATCACCAACAAAAATAGTCTTTATTGATGATTTTTTGTCTGGACCTATTGTACCTAATTGTTATTAAGAACGAAACATAAGCTAACGATACCAACGTAGTATATTGACTGTTATGATACCATTGATCGATCAAACGACACTGACTACCGATCCTTGTGCGCGTGCAATTTATATTCAGCCGTACGCCACTGAGATGTGACGTCAAAATATGTTTTCACTAACAGTATTAATAATCGACAGAAACACCTCTTCTCTGAAGACACTCAATAACGTGGTTGGAAATTAATTTAATTAAGCGGGATGCTGTATCTAGGATAAAGATAAACAGTCCAACTCCTTTCAGAGAACCTGATGTTGGGCCCGTTGCGTACATGAGCGCGTACAATTACTCCGTATATGAAGCGCACATTGTAGGCTTTCAAATTGTTCAATGGGTGCATAAATGGTAGTGATGTGCTTAATGAACGATTACTGCACTCGATTATATCAAATGAATTAGGGATCGTTCATTAAATTATTAGGGAACGTTGTATCTAAAGTTTTTGCGCCATAAATAATCCGAAAGGTTTTGTGAAACATGTGCCCGAAAAGATGTAAAGCCGATCTACCAACAAAAAATTATTGCTCGCTCAAGCATTATCTATGTATACATAGACGCATATTTTCGAATCTTTGCCTTGCCGATTTCCGAATACTAGATAAGTTAATGAATAAGCGATCGTTCATTTGATATAACCAAGTGCAAAAATCGCTCGTACATCCATCCATGGGGTACACAAATGGTATCAACTCCTTCCAATAAACTGCCTAAGTGGATTTCGTAAACGCATAAGCAGCGTATGTACATCAAGGCATGTATTGCTCATTTAAACCCACCGACCCTCACATAGGTATAGGAATGAATAGGAGATTGTATTTTAAGGCGTTCGATGGATACAATCAAACGATTATACGTTTTTTCGCGTACTGATTGTGTTTGGCTTTGACTTGCGTGGGGCACCTGTATAATACAATAAACTATTGAATACAAGCAATTGCTTTAATACATTTTATCCAGGATGAGAATCTGTTGTAACTTGTCTTTTTCATGATTCAATTTGAAAATATTCAATTTTATATTAGTGTTATACATTTTAGTGTATACATTCATGTTGTAGGTAGTGACCTGAAAGTATAAATACAAACTCCGATTAAAACAACAATTGTAAAGTTATAATTATAATTAATGTATATCTGCCTGGGATTACTTCATATAAAAGAAATTTAGTTCATTAATTTAGTTAAAAAACAATCATTTAGTTGAATGACGAACTTGCATATTTATAAATACATATTTTCCTATTAAGTATACAATATTAATAGGGTTGAAATTGCCCTTTATTTTAACATATTTTTTACCTTCAAATACAATTTGATTTGCAAAGCATCTTCTTTAAGTTATTTCTATTAAAAAACAGAATTATATTCATATTGCATTGACAAATTTAATTTTTAACTTGTACATGCCATTAAAGTCAAATCTACCTTGGTGAATAAAATTCGTATCGAGGGATTCTTGTCATTAGTAGTTCGTAATATGTTGTCATCAACACAAAAAAAGACAGAGATAAAATCAAACTAAGGTTACAATAGAATATAAAATATCTGAATTGGCAAGATCTCCTAATAGCGCCATAATTGACGTACGACTAATATGTTGCAACGTCCTCGGAAGTGAGGGAAGATGGTTTTTTTTTTTTAGTTAAGTGAGAAGAGCATTCGCATTAGCATTCGCATGGCTCGATCGAATCGTCTGGTCCACTGTAATCACAAGGTGGAGCGGATCTTAAGGTTCATCCAACCAGTTCAGGCTCTTAAAGTAACTCCATATCTTGCTAGTGGAATTGCTTCCAGGTCTAGGCAAGGAGCAATTTTCCTAAAATTTACATACCTAGTGGCAAGGCAGTGGCAGAAAATATGCTCCAGTGCGGAGAGGGTTACAGGTAAATTATATACCGTCGATTCATGATAAGCATATAACGATGGAAAAGTTAGGCTTAATCCGCAATTGGCTAATATTTAAGGCAAGAGACAAACGATGAAAAAAGTTGTCTGGGTATACGAATTGTATGTTGGATAAAAAGAAATGTTACTGATCGCTATAATTATTGTAATGTAAGTTGTCAAATTTCTTCGCGGCTTTTAAGGCTGCCCTAATGTTTCTTATATTTCTCGTTATATTATTAGTTTGTTTAGTATCCATTATATGAAATGCGGTGCACCATCTGAACAGCATAACCATTGTTGGTGAAGAAATTGAAAAGAATCCTCATTTTCATCATAAGAATTTGTTTCGTAAATTGTATTAAAAGCAGTTCTTGTTAGAACTCGATTACTACTCGATATTGACAGAGAAATATTTTTTTCGTTAATGAAGGAATAAATACTCATGTGCTGTACTCAGTGATATTGAAGTATTACACATAGAAGGAATAATTTGCTCAATTTGATTTTTTTTGCATCAGAATAACTATATTTAAAGCAAGCTGTGGTAAGAATGTGAACTTTTTATCTTTGATAACTTTTTGTGAAAAAAGTCATCCCTTATTTTTTTTGTGAAGAAACCTGTTTCTTGAGAGCTGACTAGTACAGAAATGTTTAGTTATTACCGTTCCGTAGATGACACATAACTAACAACGCGATGTATAAGTCGTAACAAAATGCCTAGAGATCGAAAACGTCACAATTATCACTGTGTTAGTGATTTTGACAGTGGTAGAAGTGTTGTCTATCGAGATGTTGGTTTGTCCTATCGCGAAATTGGCCGCTGTGTTAATTGTACTGTAGTGACGGAAATACGTGTGTGTCGTGTATGAACAGAAGAAGGTAGAGGAACAAGAACACTCCTTCTGGGTGTAACACTTCCAATGTCACTGAATTTATTACATATTTACGGAATAGACGAACAATATTCTACCTTTCTTATAATTAAATTTCATTATTGTAATGGATAATACCATTCGTTTAAGGCAGATATTATGTGAATAACTGCATGAAAAAAAGGCGGTTTAATTGATTGGGTTGTGTTAAAATGAATTGTATGTGATGCGATAACTCACAGCTAAAGGTTGATCTTTTAGAACGTGCTAAAAGCGATCAGAAACAGGCTATATAATTTTAAGGTCAAAATCATTTCATGTTGTAGTTCAATTGCAGAAATATGTAGCTGCAAATAAAGTCAAAATAAAATTAAACTAAAAGAGTTAAAATAATTGTTGATTGAAGGTCTTCAACTCATAACTGCTAAAGAACGGAAAAACTACATCAAGCACATTATTATTAAAGAAGAATTTATTACTAACGGTAGTGGATCATCGTTCGATATGTCTTCAGTAAGTGATGCTTCTGAATGATTAACATGAAACACAAAATTGTATTCGAAGTAATTTGCACATCGTTCTAAAGCAGTGATTATTGTAGCAATTAAGAATTATTAAAGTGTTCCATAGATGTTTAGTTTGACTAGAATGTAGGTTTGAAAACCTAGTTTATCATATACAGGTGTATCAGATATAGAGGTAACATATAATAATATGTAGCTAGCTGTAAGTCATATACGAATCAAAAAAGTTTTAATTGCACAGGGGGTCTATCGGTAAGCAGTTAACGAAGAAAAAAAAATATTGTGTTTACAAATGTTCGAAGTGGCTTGCACTGCCAAGCGGCGATCCACAACAAACTAACAGCGGTAATGCTGAATGATAGTGGGTATGTGGAAGGTATACTCGGGCAGCATTTAGGTTGGGCACAGTGCGGCTCCAGCCCACGGCATTTATGCTGCCCCGAGTATAACCTCCACATACCACTATCATTCAGCCATTACCGCTGTTAGTTTTGTGTGGATCGCCGCTTGGAGTGCAAGCCACTTCGAACTTTTATTTAAATTCTCCCGTCTCGAAAAAACGATCATTTTCAGAACCATTATGATTTCATATAAAGAAAATCGAAGCTTGATGCATCGACAAAAGCGCGGGATTGTATAGATTCATTTTCGCCCGACATCATAGTAAAAAGGCGTGTTTGCAAATTTTCTGTGTCTACATTTATTTCTGTGTAATTCGATTCAATTCATTTTGCGTTATTTGATTAAATAAATCCAAAAGAAATAACTCAGATTCATGTAGTACCGTTTATTAACAACTAACTCTCTATTCGACAAAGCAAAAGAAAAATATTTACGTTTCTTGTAACTACTGAAGTCGCATATCCGGTGAAACTCGAACGTCTTATCAGGATATTAAAAATAATGCTTTGTAGACTTACATAGAATGCTCTTAAAAAAAAGTAATGTTTATTTTATAAAAAGACGATATTTAAAACGCCTCAGTTTTGCTATTTTTACAAGGGCACACTGGCCGATTCGCCTTTATTTATTCAGAATGACGTTAAATGAACTTACGGCATACCATTAAGAATAATACTAAATGAGTGCAATGTATTTATATATAATACCACGTTTAGCGGGTGCTTAATATGACGTTTCCTTGCATCAGGCCCGCACTAAAAAATTTTTGGCTCTAAATTTTTCTTTTTTTTATTTTTAATGATGAAATCCAGTTTCAGCGGGTTTGTGCTTTATATGTCGTGTAGTTAACACCCAAGCAAAATTTACCTTTTTATTTGATACACCCTGTATATTCCTTCATTTTTCTTTTTTGTGGAATTAAATAAATTTAAATAGACAAATACGTTTTTTGTATATTTTTCTTAAACGTTGAAGTAAAATATCTGACATTAACATTTATTTATCTTTACTTTTAAAGAAATTAACAAAGTTATTTACACAACTGACATTTTACTTTCAAATTACCGGCCCTTCATTAAAACTA
The DNA here is from genome assembly GCA_004143645.1 of Protaetia brevitarsis. Taxonomy (NCBI): domain Eukaryota; kingdom Metazoa; phylum Arthropoda; class Insecta; order Coleoptera; family Scarabaeidae; genus Protaetia; species Protaetia brevitarsis. The sequence goes on along the minus strand of RXPK01002374.1, from coordinate 104,928 downwards.
TTTAAATTTTGACAGTGTAATTCGGACTTTAAACTCTATAACCCACTTGAAAGGTATATTCATTTAAATATGTTAAATATCATATGTATGTAACTTTCAATATACGTATGGTTTCTGAGCAGACCAAACGTGTTTTTGGTTAATATCATTTCAAGATAACAACTTATTCGCGTATATAGTTATCACATGTATATTTGAATTAAAAGTGATTTTTTTATGTATGATAACTAATTTGATTGATCAACAATAAATAGTGTAAACATAGGTATTTTCGGTAGTTCAACGCTATTTATATCATAATACTAACAAATTAATAATAGAGGAAGAGTTCACATATGATAATTTTCTCGACAATAATGATAACAAGAGCGTAACAGTTAATGGACTGATCATTAGATTTACGTCATTGAAACGGCTATCAAATAAACTGGTTTTTGCATTTTTAGATAAACGTGTAAATGCTTGCAAGCCGTGATGAGATTACAAATGACCGTAAACGAATAATATAAATGAATTGTAAACGTTTATTCATTTTTGGTTTTTAGGCAAGTCCAAATCAATTCGATAATTCACCACATTAATATAATCAGATAAAATAGAATGCTATGCAGTGGCGGCTCGTGAGTTATGAAAGAGGGTGGGCACAAAATAAGAACTTGCCTATTTTTTGTACATAAAATCCATTTTCCTATTTTTCAAACTGGAAAAAGCGTCTGTGACTTTATTGTAAAAATGCGTTCAGAGGGTGGAAAAACATCGTTCACATACTGCTGTCGACATTGGAGTTGTACAAATAATGTCCAACAGTTTATATGTTTCCGTCAAAACTTTTTTTAAGTTTTTGTGTGTTATAAACACTAAAAGTAGCAAAACGCCACTTACACCTACGTCACACATGTCATCGCGCTCATATATTACTGAAAGTTCACTTTTCAATTTTACGCTCTCCAACATAAGATAAGATTTCAGAGTTTTTTATACACATAATTAACTGACACAAAATATGACGATTTTTTTTCCACATCTTCGTTGTACTTGATTTTATGTCGCAAATAAGCACTGTCTAACTATTCACGTATGTCCACTTTGCCTAGAACATTAAAATCCACGCGTGCATTCATGTGAGAAACGGAATTTTCGTGTTGCTTTGCCCTCTCTGCGATATGTTTTAAATGTTTTAATAAAAAATTAAACAGATAAAACAAAATAGTTTATTTGTTAGTGAACAACCGCACATCCACTCATATTTTTTATATATATTTTTATTGAATATTCTATTGTAAGTTCGAGTTTTACTTGTGGAAGTGTAGTTTATTTAAAGATCAGGAATAGGCCGTGCTTTTTAATTTCTCTAAAAGTTTTTCCTCAAATGAGAGCGGGTTTTTGTTTTAAGATTTTCTACTCATTTAACTTCCATCATTAATAATAAACGTCACTTCAACCCTTTGAAATAACACATGTGCGGTATGCGTTGAAAACAATGCAGTCGCAATGAAAGCACTGGGGACACGAAATTGCGTGTTCCAAAGCAACCGTATAAGCGTATATGGCGCAGATAAACGGAGCCGTCCGATTCACACTCCAAATAGGTATATGGGAAATAGTTCCCGGAACATAGTTTTGAGCGTTGGCATATGGGCTAACGTATGTGGTGCGGAAGAAAACTTTGATACCATCGTTACAAAAATACGTAAAAATAATAAATTAAAATACTGAATTACATGCGATTTTTTTTCTGTGTTTTATCTTGATGGTTGGGTGGCACCGTGCCCTTGTGCCCTTTAGTACCAGCCGCCACTGATGCTATGTAAACTAACACGTAGATTTCCGCGGCCGTGGTCCATGTATATATATGCTTCCTGGAACCCCGCCCGGATTTCTTCTTCTCGGGACATCCTAGATCTGAAACTCAAAGATTAACACATGGGCACGGGTTTATATAGTGATAGCGGTTACGGATCGGTGAATCGTGACGGTTACGGTTCAGAGAACCGGGACGGTTGTGATTGGGGTGTTTGGGAAAGAAGAGGGACTTTCAGGTGTTATGTAGGAAATAACCGTCTCCGCGGTTCAGATCATTAGGATGTTTATGGATTTCTGTGGATTCTCGGATTTCACGGCTATAGTGGGAGGACTATGGGATAGGATTTGAACGGAGTTAAATAGGATTTGGTGGCCGGTCTCTAGCCTATGCCAGCAAGTGCAGGCCTAGCTACGCGCAACACTTTAGTACAATAAGATTGGGTAAATACCAGGAACTTGAAAGAATTACGATCTTTGACGGAAAAGGAGTCTGATAGTTAGGTTTAAAGACGGTTTTGAAATTGTGGTTGGACAGGATTTTTTCCTATACGATCGGTCAGAGCTTGGATATAGGGGTGATAAGCAGTGGATTGATGTGGGGTAGGTTAGGGTTTGGTTATGTTGGATTTGGGATGAAGGTGTCGGTTTATGGTACGTTGGATCTACCGTGAAGGATAGTTATCCCTGATTAGGGTAAATAAAATAGATAAGATAAAATGAAATGCAAAAAACGTAAATTGAATTAAAAAGTTCTTGACTTGTGAGAAGTATCTTTAATACATTAATAGATTTTTTTTATTTTTTAGTGTTTACTTATGCCCAACCTATTTATTTTATTATTTGTTCACTATGTTATTACATTATAATAATAAATATTTGACAATACATTGGCATCGGCATTGTTATTGGTGTGATGATATCACATGTCAAATAATTATCTATTCTAAAAGTTTTGCATCTAAACATTGTTAAGTTTGATATCAGAATTCAGTCAATTAATATCCTTCAAAATTTCCGATCTTAAGATTTGGGATCTAATATTGGCAGTAATTCCCTAATTGTTTCTATAACTTTTGCGAAAACCACATAGACTTTTTCATACTACCATCAACATGTTTCTTGGACATTTTGAAAACAATGTAAAAAATATTTAGGTATGTTTAATAGTTTGTGAAGGCAGATTTTAATCTGCATAGAATGTGATAGCAGAAAGACAGAGAACGCCTGTAAGTATAATGAAAACACGAATCGCCATTATTGTGTGGGCGTTTAATGAATGCGTATAGTTAATTAGAAAGCACTTTACAATCCAAAACTTTCCGAATAATTTTTAATCAGTGATATTGCATGAAAGGTCTAGTAAGGCTTTTTGAATCATGAATTGCTTTTATATTTGGTTAACCCATCAGTACTTGTAATCAATAAAAAAAAAAAAAGCAGAAGTACAGTTTGTCCCATAGTAGCTAATACGAAATTATTGAATGTTATATAGTCCTACTAATTTTATACTTACAATACATTTACATTTCCAGCAACTAAAAGCTTGTTAGAGGAAACTGTTATTATTACTTTAATTAAACGCGGAGATAATCTAAAAAAATGTGTTCCATATTCTTTTAAACTTACCAGCATAAGTGAATTTTCGCTCTAATCACAACTTACCGATGCAAGCTGCATTTTGCATAAATTTGAATTCAAATTTGCAAAAATAGAAGAATAAGTAACCAATTAGTGACCGTTGAGATTAAAAATTTTATTACCTCGGGAACGGACAAGTATGAACTAGTTATTTCAAGAAGTAAGTTTAAAGAGGAAATAAAATGAAAAAAGAAGCATAAACGTTACCAACTTTCATGTCACTCAAAATATCCATAATATGGTACAGTACTTCTAAACTATTACTATGCAAAATAAAATTATATTATAGAGATGTCTTAAAAATTAATGCACATCTACTACTAGTACTATGTAGAGTATAATTAACATGAAAATGTTTCATGTTAGAAGTAACCTGATTAATGTATTTAATCCTGCGATAGATTTTCCATTAAAGTTATCTTCTTCTCACGAAGATTCGTTAGGAAAGTTTTGCTTCATGTTTGAGTAGTAGAATATCTAGAGCAGTCATAACAGCAGATACAAATAACTTAATACGAACTTTTTACTCTCAAATACCAATAAAACGTGCATATTTTGATGTTGAATGTTTTCTATTTGAATAGATAAATATTCAAATACAATCAAATAATGTTCTCTCCATTCATATTTATTACTATCTATAATAGCCACAGTTTCGCCAGAAACTGGCCATCTTCAGGCTCTTATAACAACAATGTAAAAAACAAATTAAAATGTCGTTCTTGAATTTACCGTCAACCAAGGCTTAAAATTCAAGGGGCATTGCGGCATGTTAAAGCACAAATTAGCCACTGCAGTGTATGGTTTGAAAAACTTACGAAATACCGTGAGTCTACATTCATTACATTTATTTTACTTTACATATGTTGGATCTCGTCTCAGCTGCGGGGTAATTTTTTTTGGAACTATCAGTCGATGTAAAACAATTATTTTCACTGGAAAAGAGTATCATTAGATACATGTTACGTGCTCCACGTCATGTTGTCCTCTTTTCAGGGATTTACAAATACTTCCTCTTCTTTGTCTCCGCATATTTGACATTTTATTTTTTACAAACAGTAGGAATAAACTTTTATTAAAAATTGTGATATTTATAACACATTTTACACAATTTAGTTATACTGACACACAGAACGTAATTATATGAAACGAGTCAGATATATAATTGCCTACTTTAATTAAAGTTAGTGCAAATACTCTCGTGATTTAAAGATAAATTAAAGAAATATCTTCTTGTAAGCTGCTCTCACAGTACTAATGAATTCCTATGTAGTTAAGCAAGTTTACGTGTTTATGTATGTATTAAATATTCGATTAGTAAATTGAATTTTTAATTTACTGTTTGTGACAACAGTGACAGTGTCCCTGTTTAGATAATAATAGAAGTTATTATAGAATTTAGATAATAATGCACAGAAACAGTTGTTAAAAATTTGGGGTTATCCACTAATATCGATGTTCTTATATGAGAGTGTTTGAAATATCAACTATAATAAATAAGTATGCACTCGAGCTGTCGCAAACCGCCTTTTTTAGGACCGGGTATTACCCGAATCCCATCAGTAAGTTAGTAAAACATTGTAATTGGTTAATTTCACAGAAAAGACAAACGACTTACAAATAAGAAAAGCATTAATTATTAAGATTGACTAAATTTACAGATCGTTAAAGATTTGAAGATGCGTGTACGCTCTGTACAAACAAATCTGAATACCGTCCAGAATTTTTGAAAACAAGAAGTGTACTTTGGGCATCATAAACCGGGTATTTAAAATCAGGCATTACCCTCAGTTAAATATAACCGCAGCCCAGCAATTTTGAGTATGGTTTTGAGCAGCAGTCGTAGTAAATACCATACCAAAAAAAAAAAAAGCTCAATAATTTTTCCAACACTTTTTTTATTGCTATTTAGATGTACCCAATGTTTAGAACTACATACTTTTTTTATACTTATTTCTTGGCTTTTTGGTCTCTTACATATTGATAAAATAGAAATGTATAACAACGTTTCGTTTTCTTTTTAAAGCTTTTTCTAGTTTCATATGTAAAGATAAAATTATAAATTGTAAAAATGACATTAAAACGTATTTGGAAATAATTTTTTGTTTCATATAAATGACAAAATCCAGTATTGTTTGTTATAATATCAATTTATTTAATATATTTTTTATTCTTTATAAAAATTGTGTTGCAATATAATGTGTTGATTTGATTTTTTGGTTAAATATGAAAAACGTTATTAATGTTTAGTGCTCATTTGATAATACAAGGCATTTTTACATATAGTACATTGTGATTCAGTATCGAGACCCTGTATTTGCACAACACATTAATACCAACATTACAATATATTTGCAACTTGGTTATTGTAAACATAAAACCTAAAGTTACGTTGAAATGGTAAATTCACTGTTCATTTGTCATCAAACAATATTATAGGTTCATAGGGCCACCGTAACCCTTGGCTTACAGATTAATATACCTAGTATATAGCTTAATTAAAATAATATTTTCTACAAAAGCTCAAGCAAACGTCGAATAATTCCTGGAAAATGGGAAAAGTGTAGAATCCATTTTTTTATCAAGCTTTTCCATACGTAGTTCGGCGAAAACAGTAAACTGCCTTCTGAGAATAACATTGCCACGCTGACTTTACTACCTTCGTAAAAAAATGTACTGAAATATGTTAAACCTTATGCTAAGAAAAATATTGTCTCAGCAGATCTAAAGGAGAACTCGTTAACACGCCTGCTCATGATGTTATTACTCTCCAGTAGGTTGATGGTTATATTCGTAACTACGTAATAAGGATATAAATTAACATATTAAAAGATTTTTTACTGCAAATATACATGTGACATAAACAAAGTGAATAGGAGTTTATGATAGGAAGTTTTGTATATCTGCTGGAAAATTTTGTCAACCTACTTGCATTTTGAACAGTGAGGAAGTATCGAATCTTATGCGTTATTAGCATATTTGTACTACTAGTATATATTACGTTTTTTGTTTATTATTGGATACATAATTAAATATTTTATAGCTTGCTTATATTTTTTTTCACGACAACAGTTTTCAATATTTTCAAACAAAAATGACGCGTGCATGAAGAATAAATGTGTTGTAACTGCGACAAAAAAGATTGTTTTGAAAATGTTGCTGGTGATTGTGCGCGCTTAAGTATATCAGAACATTTTACGTCTACGATTGTCGAATGTAATCAACGGTTTTTTCATCACTGCTGATAACAGCTTCTGAGTATAGGTAGTATTTTAAATTTACCAATCTCTATCCCTAGAGGTCAAAAAAAAAGATTGATCTTGCATCTCGGCTGCGGAATTGTTAAAAAAAATAATTTTATCATTAAAAGTAATGTATCCCACTATCAACTACCATAATAAACACAACTACCAGCTCCCACCAACTACCATCATTACCACAAATTAAGGCCTCCAACCTCCCAACTCTTACCTACCTTCTTCTTCTTCCTCTTCTTCTTCTTCTTCTTCTTCTTCTTCTTCTTCTTCTTCTTCTGCTCCTTCTTCCTCTTTTGGATTCATCCATATCTACATTAAAACTTTAATTTGCAATTGTACAAGACGGCACAAGAGCTAGAAAAACCAGTAAAATTTCAAACGATGTATAGAATGAGTTCTGAAACTTTTCAACTTGTCCGACAAGTTTTATATTAATTACTTCCTCATTTGAAGGCATTTTTAACATTATAAAGTACAAAAATAATAAAATGATATGATTCAGTTTTTATGTATGAAACTGTGCAACCTGGAAGGCCAGTTATACGTGACCAAGGTTTTTATCATGACGCGACTTTTCACTTACGTTACATTGATATGAAAGGATATTAAAATCACTTATATAGGGTACAATAATTGTACCTATGCGGTACTATTTGTCGCTTATCATGCACTGCAGTGATTTGATTGTCCTATAATGTAATTTGCATCACAATGTCATTTGATTTTCTTTGACTAAAGTCTATTTAAATTCACTTACGCTTAAATTGTTTATTTTGTACTTGCGTCTTGTCAGTTACACAGTCACTGACGGAATGCTATAATATATGTATAGTTGACTTATTTCAATCAATAATATTGAGTATGGTTTAACTATATGCAAGATAGAATACTACGATGATATCTCATCGAAATTTAAATGATAAATAAATATAAGGTGGTATATTATCTACACTAGCGGTGGGCAGATTCGAATCTTTTTAGTGATTCGAATTCTAATGACTCCTAAAATTAAAGATTCGTATAAAATGATTCGTACCGAAAGACCGTAAAGGATTCGTTCCAGCGCACAGTGGTTCGAATTTAGTTGAAAACGGAACTATTTTTTTTTCATTAAATCGACCTTTGATTAGTTATAGATCGTGGAAAAATGTAAAAAAAAAATTCGGTTGTTTAGAGTTACTTTGTAGAGAGGAAAAATAGAAAAACTTCTCTGCATTTTACAAGCTTGCAAAATACATTAATTTACGTTATTTTATACACAGTTATACAGTACACTAGACGTATGTTAATATATATGTCTCTACCCAGAAAAGAAATATATTATTAGTTATTTCTACCGTTATTTGTCGACATAATATCAAGTTTGGTTTTAGTGAGATATTAAAAAAAACCCGGAGTCTCCGCTTTGCAAAAATTACCAAAGACAGCTTGAACTGTCTGTAAAAACATAAAATTTTTACGTGCTACTACTTGCTAATTTGAAAGTTATTTATTTTATTGCGAATCTCGACAATACACAATGGCCTCAAGTATATAAAATTTAATAATCTTTTTTTGTACTAAATCGATAACCTATTTTTTTTATATTTTTCATGATCTACAATTGATCAAAAATAATTAGTTCCCTTCACTTTTACGAAAACCACAGTAGCTAATAATAATTTACCACTTTTTACATGCGAACATGTTTACAAAATCATACAAAGACGCCTTGCAGATTTCAGCGCTATGAATGCCAATACAAGACTTTTTATACTACTCTTCTAGTAACTAAAGTGTGAAAGTTAAAAAAAATTGCGCAGGCTTATATATAATATATAAACATACCTACTTGACAAAAAATAATTCAACGCAAGACCTTGCTTACCCAAAGCCGCCAATTACCCTTGTAGATATGCACAACAAATGCTTTTTTAGCCATTACTGTTCAATTATTAGGAATACTGTGAAAATTTAATGTAATTTACCTTAGCTTCTTTTCTTTTGTTTCTAATGTTTACGTTATTAATTGATGCTTTATGAACAACTGAAAAGAATTTACGTCTATATTGTTGTATTATTTACGCATATAACAATTTCTGTTCTAAATTCTAAACATATATATAAGTTGATCATTTAACTAGGCATAAACATATTATACGGGTCCGTATAAATACTAACGATTCTTACACCCGTGAGAATCACATAAATTGTACGAATCATATAAGTACGACCGATGGGTAACCTACGTATACATACATCAGTATGATATTAAAATGTACTAGTATATACTATTGATTTCGATAAGATTTCGTATCAAGTGACACCCTGCGGTACGACTCCAGTATCTATACTAGTATAGTCAAGGAGCCCGAGCCGAAGTCCGACTCCGATACGATTTCGTATCAACTAACTCCCTGCGGTATCACTCTAGTATACTACCAGTATATACTAGTACTAGTACAGTAATCCCCAATTTACGCGGATAATTGGTTCCATGAAAATAGCGCGTAAATGGAACCATGGAAAGCATGTGTATGATAGAAACCTGAATGTTTAAATACATGCACGTAACTTTTACTAAGCCATTGCATTTTTAAGTTCAGTTTGCGCCTTGTTTTCTTTTTCGTAATTTTACTTAATGTAGTACTTGTAAGCGGAATCAAAAACAAACCGCCATCTGGCGTCCTTCAGTCCTTCCAACTGCTCCTGACGATGCTGCGATTACTAACTAATCATACGATGCTACGATGCTGACTACTACTCATATTTCATGGGCACAATTATACGTAGTAGTAATACGCATCGTTATACGTGTCAAATGCGTCTACGTAGATTTGAAGAAAAAAAATTCGGAACGATTCCAGCCTGAGCAAGCAAGAGAGAAAATATCGGTTCATAGTAATGGTAGGGCCCCGATATTTTTTCTTTCGCTCGCTTAGGCTCGCATCATTCGTACAGTTTTTTCTTCAAGTATACCTAGTGTACTCGCACGATGGCGTACTTACTCGTGCAGGTCTTTACAACACACCCCTCACATTTTTACTTGAATAATATACAGTAGTCGACAAAATTTCAGTTTAGTATAGGGATCTCATACTATGCATAAAACGCACCGATGCCAATGTCGAAACGATCTTGGGCGTTAGGCATATGGTGGGAGACCCAGCTATGTATATATCTGTTTCTATTTTAAAGCGGCCTTTCCTATCCTTTGCTTTCCTGTACCCTAATTAAATTTTAACGATTACTGTATAGGTCTAGAAATGTGTTATTAATGTGCTAAATTGATGAAGTTACGAAGGACAACGAGATCGGTATAGTAGCAGCCGATATATAATCCACTTTTCCTGCTTGTGGATAATTAAAGATAGTTAAACGTTGGTCTTTTCTACATCAGACTGCATGGCAGACGGCTTTTTTTTTAATCAAAAACTCCCATATTTAATTTAAAACTACGAAACTTCCAAAACACATTTGATGTTCTGTTACATTTACTTATCAACAACCTTGAAATAAATATAGGCTGGTGCTGTACATATAACTTCAAAATATTGTTTATGCAAGAGCATAAGAGAAATAATCTTTTTCGTTTTTGGTCTTCTTATTCTGGTTTATAAATAATAATTAGTTTTTTTTTATATTCTTTAACCAAAAAAAAATCGTTAAAAAAGAATACTACAGGAAAATTCCAAGATAGCGCAGTTAAGGTTTTTTATAATTTGACATGACATTCAGGTATTGTATAACTTTTGATAACAAAAAATATTTAAAATAAAAACAATTATTGTGGTAGGTATCCTTATATTTATTTGTAGTTAGTTGAATGAGAAACAAATTGCTGACAAGGTAATGTGAGTGGATAATGTACAAAGAACCGTTAATAACTCAAAGCTTCTTCCGCTGCAGGTCATTTTAGGTAGATATTAGTTCCCCATTAATGTGAATACATCTTACTCCTTATATACCCAATATATAATTCTTCATCTACACCATTTTCGAGTAATATACTGGTTGTAATTAACAAAATTTGCTGTTGTTTGCTGTTCGATGATTTTTCGCATCTAAGGATGGGCAAATAATTCAACAATACCCTGTTGCCAAATTTGTAAAGCAGTTTTAATTAAACATTTTACGCTTTCTCTTTCCCTATATCTTGTAGAGGACGCCATGCACCAGGCCATCATTATCGGTTACTCAAATAATCATTTCCACTATTTTTCTAGGTGTTTTCTTTTCAATTTTATATTTTTTGTTGCAAAACGGTGTAAGGTTTTTCTACAGCTTTATGCGTATTACATTGTTTTTGTTAATGTTGTTTTATTGTGTTTTAAGGTTTTTTCAATTCAAAGTATAAGTTTGTTTCGAGAAATTGTGTTTTCTTTAACAATTTTTCGTGTAACAATCACTAATTAATGTTCGATATTATGCAATCTGCCACATATATTAAGCCCTCTTAAGTATCTCAATATCAAGAAAACGACAAGGCATTGAAAAAGTATAAAAAAGAGATCTAAAACGTAAAATGTAAATTTTAAAGAAAAAATTGAGCACATACCGTTTACCCGAAGGAAACAAAATATTGTTAGGTAAAACAATGTTATGGTAAAATAATTAGAGAATAACGAAATTTTCGTACAAATTAAGTTCAAAGGTATAAGTTAAACGGCTCGTGTTAGCACCAAATTTCTACTGGCCTAACATTGATTTCTCTTAAAAAAGTGAATGTCTGCGCTTGATAACGAACGTAATGAAATCCTCTTACAGGATTTCTTTTAAAATTAATTTCTTCATGCTTGCGACCAAGTTCTCCCTTAGCTTAAGGTAGAGGCAGATTAAAAATCTGTTGTGGAGCCCCGACCATGATGTGTCTGAACGATCCCTCTTCATTTCTGCTTGATATTGTAACGTAATGTGTAGCTAAAGTGCTAGTACCTACACCTGTTACTGAATTCAGTATTTTAACTTACAACAGCTAAGCTACTAATGGTAGTCCCCAAGGTAAAGCCCAACTCTACCGGCACGGCGCTGGCCTTATATGTATACATTCTGTTAATTCCGATTTGAACTTCTTAGGGATAAAACTTTAGGTATATTATTAACGTAGATTTAAACCGTGTTCGAAGGACGAAATGGGATCTTACTTATTTTCCATTGTAGCGGGAAAGTTTTGAAATTATTAGTTAGAACAAACAATCTGCTTTGCCCAACATAATTTGGCGTAGGCCAAACTTTGCTTGGCTTCCGTAAATACATATATTTTCGATTTACCGACCGTATCATTTAGCTAAACCGAAGTTGTTATCGGAGGAAACTTTTTCAATCAACCCTCTGGTTAGCGTGAAATAATCGTATTTATTTGGAAGAGCGGTATTGGTTTGATTTGAAATCGGTATTAACTAGTGCAGTTTTATTTATGAACTTGATCAGAGGAATATTCTGACAATTCCTATTCAACCAAAGGACGCACGCCGAGTAATAATAATATAGATATATTTGCAATTTACTATTACAGAAATTGACACAGATATTGTAAGGAGATATGTAATAATATTGCCTTGGTTAATTAAATTCAGTGAAACATTGAAAAAAAATAATTTCACAAAGATATCAACGGTAAAAGACAAACAAATATAGAAGTCTAGATAGAATATTCTTATTCAGTAATAGTTTTGCAACCTGCTTTTAAACTTGCGACAAGTTCCTTAAGTTCGGAAAGCTTCTGAAACCGATTATATAATCTTGCACACCCGCAATTTATCTTTGGGAACAAGTAAATCGATGGAACGAAATCCTGATGTTATCTATACCAGGTGTAAGATATTGATGTTGGCGACCATAGAGAAGGACACTGTTTTATTGATGTGTATGTATGTGACGACAGAAAATATATATTTAGGTTCAATGACCAAAAACTTCATTGAGCGAATAAAACGACTAGAATGCATTGTGGTCCCTCAAGATCATCAACAACCCGAAAATCGTGTTATGATGCTTGTAAAAATAATCAGAACGCATTGTGGTTAACCCATAACACTGGAAACGACCATAAAGCGAAATTCGTGTCGTGGTTTCTGCAATATTTCACCACTACACATTTAGACTATTAGCAAATGCACAACGCCTTCAGGACAGTAGCTAATGCAATCACAAAGCGATGAATGTGTCAACATGCATATCAACACCAAAATTAAAACACTAACTTGTTTTCAGTTCTCGTTTCTAAAGATGTAGGATTATATTGTGGTGAGCAAAATAGAACTATAGAACAACTTGATTAAGTTGAAAATCCACAACATAAAGAGCGTATACTGAACACAAGAAACAAATTTGAAGAATTATTAGAAAACAAAAATTAAGAAACTACACCAAAATCGCAAAATATATTATTATATAATTTAAGGAGTTAAACTAAAATCAGAATGTGAAAATAGGGAAAATTGTGTAATTTGCGAAAATGAAACCTCAGCGCTCATAAGTGTCCCAAAGTTTCTGAAGAAGGATTTCTCTATCGACCATGTTACCGTAATGAATTTTCAACTGCTGAGTGTGACTTTATTAAACATAATGATGAACCCTCAACTTCATTAACACTTCACTTAACATCAATGCTGTCAGTTTGGAACTAAGCAAGGCTTCATAAGTGGTCACTGCAAAAGATATTTTATCGACAAAAAATGCAAATGTAGTAAGTTCTGCAAAAATAAATAATTCTGCAACATTTATCACTCCATTAACAAAATTATATTATTATTAGTATGCTGTTACTTAGTGGTTTCTAGTTGAATTTGTTTTACTAAGTTAGTGTTAAAGATAGAAAAGTATGCAAAAAACAATTTTGTTAGTTAATGTCATCATGATAGACTGTCATCTAACGTGTCTACACTGAACGAAAAATATACACAAATATAATAAAAAAGAACATTAATTCAATAATTATTTTATCAAAATTCGTCCAAAGAACACTTTTATCAATACAAAATATGTGTGTATTATATTATTAAATATATAGGTTCATCTATACAATAAAGAAAATTGTTGATATAATGAATTTATTATTCACTTGATTATGAATATAATAAACATAAATTATTGCTTTAAAAATCGATATACATTAAAGTGATTAAAGAAGGTTTTGATACAATAAAGTAAGTTCATATTATATAGCTTATGTTAGCAAGGATTCAGAATATTACATTGGTAGCGGTATGTTTGGCTCTCCTTATAGCATACATTACTGCAAAAAGTTCGCGTTTGAAGTCATCCCCAGAATTATTTCTTCAAAGTTTCCTGTGTTTTGTAATATTTGCCGGAAGTTCATTGATGTAGATCGGGAACTGTGGCGAATCGAGAATGGATTCTCGTGGAAAACCATAATTAATACATTTTAGAACATATAGATTTTGTTCAAATTGTTACTTGCATTCTGTTAGTTAGGTATGATTTTACCAGTTGAAACGGTTTCCGTCTTATTCCATAATGATGACCATGATTCATGGTTAGAGTTTTCCAACAAGATCTCACGACACACCGAATCAAGGGCTTCTGTTAAGTATAAAGATCTTAGTCTACATTCCTGTTTCCATTTCCTAAAATTGGTGTTACCCTACTAATTTTTAAAAGATTCTGGAAAACCTTCTGTTCGACACACTTCTTGAAAATTACAGGAAGAGGTATACTTAACTTTTTTGCTAATTGCTGCAGATGCTTGTCCTTCAATTGCATGCAGATATTTTCCACCTCATCTCGAGGTATTTTATCCAAGAAAGAGGATTTCTTATTATTGAGTATGATTGCCTGTTTGTAGTAATTTTGCTGATTTTGCAATTTCATATCGTGTGCTGATAGAATGGAACCGATTTTTTTTATCTAAGAGCAAAGTATAGTAGCTCAAATTTGTAATTAAGTTAAATTTACTTTAACAAAATGTAATTCGACAAAGTTCAATAGATATCTGCAAACGAACCACAGAAACATAATGATCATAATGTTCAATCATCAAAGAGCCACAATTTTTAAAGTCTAAGGCATAAACATTGAATTCCAACTTTCAGTTGGTAAATATTATTTCTCGTTTGTTAACAAGCTTACCTTTTTTTTTGGAGTTAGGATGGGCACCTATAGTCCAGGCACTTGAGCTACTTGAGCTTTTATATTATATTAAGAATATTTCGTTGTTAAAATTGACAATAAATGTCCCATAGTCGTTAATTGATGTTCCACTGATGGATTTCATTTCAAATGTTTTTATACAAACCAAACAAATGTTGACCATGGACTATTTTATCGTCTTTCATGTGATATTTAAAACTTCCCAAGGAAAACAACTGCTCTACAATAAGTTCAAAAAGATAGTGGGCAAACTTTCCAGATAAAAATTCATGTATTACAAAACAAAATACATTTTAAATCGGTGTCCCAATATGGATGGCATACTAGAAGTATATGTAAAATCAAACATCACAATTAATGCAAATTTTGTATGTATAAGTTATTCAAAGTTAACTGTGATTCTATAATATTAATACAGTTTTTTTTTTTAATTTAAATGTAACACAATCTTTTTTCTTTATTGGGACCCTTTTTAAGTTGGGTACAATATTTTCATATACTATACATAAAGTCAGGATATATATGCTATTTATGATAACTAAAATATAAATTCTAAACGTAGTATAAGGAAGCCGCGAACTAACTTAGGATGACATCCAAACAAATTAAAATATATAAAGCGTCTCAGAAGTTACGTTTACGGGATATGTACGAAAAAATATCCTTTTGTACTCATATTACATAATAAGCAACTTCATGCACTCAAAGTGTACGTAAAGTGAAATTGGTACTTACTGAAGAAACCTAATGTTCCTGATGCAGTAAAAAATTAAACTGTAACTTACATATTGAACAGCTATGTTTGACAGCACATAACTAGTAGAATTAATTGTAATAAACCATAACAAATTAATATTTTACTGTTAAAGGTACTTGTTTGTTACTCGTACATGAAATATTGTATAAACCCCATGCGTGAGACATTTTGCGAATTCGTGGCTATTTTAAATGATAATTATATATAGGCACTCATTCATTATATTTTTAAAAAGAAGTAACT
Organism: Protaetia brevitarsis; assembly: GCA_004143645.1. Taxonomy (NCBI): domain Eukaryota; kingdom Metazoa; phylum Arthropoda; class Insecta; order Coleoptera; family Scarabaeidae; genus Protaetia; species Protaetia brevitarsis. The sequence goes on along the minus strand of RXPK01002374.1, from coordinate 89,139 downwards.
TATACCAATCAAATCATATTGAATTGATTTAATATTTACTGTACATAACACTAGAAGAGTAGAAGATTTAATAAAATATACATAAGAAGTTGTATAATACTTGAGACACCACAAATTAAGTTAAGAATATAAGGTCTTTAAATTGAGGAAGTAAAAACAACACTTATTGCCCAAATTGTTAAAATAAGTATTATTTTTGCTTTCCTATTGACTACAAAACATTTCAAAATTCGACGTAGTTATATATGTAACAGAAATATGATCATATTCTTGTTAAAGATCAATACTTTGAATAAATCTGCAATAACTACACCAGTTAATTTGAATTTACGATGTGTTTCGACAGTAAAATTTCCAAAATGCCTACCAGTAGATAAACATAAATTACTTAAGAGGAATCCCTTGATGTATTGAAAAATATTTGCGGACAAAATCTTTTAACAATTAGTATACCAATTAGTTACCTATTACTTGTACTTAGTAATGTGCTAGTAAACAAAAAACAATTTTCTGAACTTTAAGTTATTTACTGTACTACTTCTATAAAAAGCTTTAATTGGATAACTCTAGATAGTGAACTAATTGTAAGCTAAGAACCAAAACTGATTATAATAACATCAACAACACTGCTGTGTTGTGATGGTTAGAATGAACACAAACGAATAACTGAAATTTTAAGAGTGTAAAATATTGTTCATATTACATTAAATACATTTAGGTCGAGCGAAGATTGTATTAAAGCCAAAGATGTGTCAATTCAAGTGCACGAACTGGCAGATCCCGTTGAAATAGCCCAGGTAAATAAATATGGAATAATATTTTCTGCTTCTGAAGTTTCTGCCTATTTACATTATAGCGATATAATTTATACGAATAAAAAAATTCGTAAATACTTCTTGGATAGTTTTCGTAAAATTTTTGTTTGGAAGTTGGAATGAGGCTTCCTGTTGATTCGTGGAAAAGATTTTTTTCTTCCGCTATTCTTATGCCTAGATTTTTCAAATCTATATAATAAACAAAGTCAAATTTATGTAAGATACTTAAACGTTTTTGCTACGGAGAATTCAAGAATTTAGGATATATACCTACTACTTTTTTAATATTTATAATTTACTGGGAGGCGACCATTTTGAAGTGCTGTATGCATATATATAATGTGATACATCCTACAATTAACGCCTTGTATCCACCAATCGTCCTTCCAATAACCTCTGCTTCCATAAAAAAATTCCATTTGAAATTTAAAGGTTTTGGGTTAGATAATTTACACAACATAATTACAAATAAACACATGAAGCGCATTTTATTATAAAACAATATATGTTTTTTTCTAGGATAATGATTCGTATTTACTATTAAAATCAAAAACGAAGGTTTGGTAAAAATAAGTGTAAATTAGGAACATTGGTTCAGAATTAGAATATAAAATGAGATAAAATAAACAAGTTTCAACAAGACATTTTAAAAAATAAGCTTTCAATAAAATACTAACTTCGTAGCTTCGATAGCTGCTGTTGGGCAAGTTCTCATGGCCCCAGTTATGCATACGGATGTTAGTCTCTGCACTTTCTCGCGGTGGCCAGATTAGTTCTTTTGCTCCAAGCTACTGATGCGTAAGTGATGATCGGTCTCACTATCGCTGTGTACATACAAAGCAGTATTTTTGGGTAGGTTTCATCCCAATTCTTTTCTGCAAAGTTTCTGCACACCACCAAGGCTTTTTTGGCCTTGTTGGTTACCTCAAGTTCATATTTGTTTCATGGAAGTTTATTATCTAGGGTAAGGCTAGGTATTTAAATTCTGTTCTCCAATCTATATTTTGCTCATCCATTTTTATGGTTTTAAGATTGCATTTTCTTTTCCTAGTAAATGGTACTAAGGTAGTCTTAGTGGGGTTAACATTGTGTCCCACCGATTGATACCATCTTCTCGTGAAGTTCAATCCTATTTGAACTATGTCACAGAGGGTATCCTCAAATTTACCTCGTGCCTATATGATCATATCGGCAACATATCCTTAACAAGGCATGCCTCCACCAACCTGGTAGACAGCAGCTGCGACATCCATTTAGAAGTCACGCCATCTACCCCTCTGTTAATTAATACTTTTTTGACAGACTCGTGTAGAGTGTTGTCAAAAGCGCACTCTATGTCTCGAAAGGCGCACACTACGGTTTCTTTATTCGTCAGTGCATCTTGGATTTGATTTGTCGGCTCCATTATGCAGTCTCAGTGGATTTGTTGTGGTTTGATAGGTGGAAAGAACCGAAATGTCGTATAAAAATTTTAAGTACACTAGTAGATAGAATATTAAAAGTGGCTTTGAGAATAGATCTTTAGTTTTTTCTATGCAAGACCAAATAAAAGTGCTTGAGGCAAAATAAGAAAATCAGATATTTCCGTTTTTTAAAACAAATCTTGAACGCCATTTATTCTAAGTCTACTTTCTATTCGGGGTCATAATAACCTCAAAATTTTCCTAAATTTAAGCCTACCGTCTATCTTCAATAATAAGCGAAATAATAATGGTGAGGATCTAAAATGAATCAGCCTGTATGGGCGGGTAAGTGCAAGATTCTAGTATTTCAAATTAAATAAAACGCCTATTAAATCCGTTGCATTTGACACCGAGGAGGTGATAATTACAGGGATGTACATTATTTATACGCATACAGCATTTCAAAATGGTCGTCTTCGAGTAAATTATGGACGTTAAAGAAGTAATCTTGTTTAATTGAATTAATTAGTCAAGTATATCATAAGTTCTTGTATTTTCTGACGCGAAAAACGGTTAAGTACCTTACATAAATTGACTTTGTTCATTATATAGATTCCAAAAATCTAATTTAAACCTACCAGCTATCTTTAATAATAAGCGAGATCCTAATGATGAGGATCGAAAATGAATCAGCCTGTATATGTTGTACACGACACGTCACTACCTTTTTAGGGGGTATCTTTTAATCAAAAACTTTTATTTTCTTGATCACTATATTGACACTTTGCAATCCCACTACCGACTCCCCGACTTTTTCATTTCCTGTGTCCTCGCTTCCTGTGTCTTCGTTTGCTGGCTCTTCAAGTTGTTTCTATGAACGACTATATTACAGGAAACGAGGCTTTGAGTTTCGCTTGTTTATAGATTTGTATGGATTTCAACAAGTAATTGAACTTTCTGTGGCAATATATTAGGTTTATTAATATAAGGCAACGGGTATCAAATACAAAAACTTATAGACAATGTAAATAAAACCCCAAATATAAAGTAAACGAAGCGAAATATTCTATAGAAAAGCCAAATATTAAACAAAACTTCTATCGTCTCAATGAATGTACGTTATATAGCTACAGCTACTACACTGTCGCCTAGCTCTCTTTGCTGCTAGAGCAAACAATAAATTCTCTTATTTTCACCGTTCTATACTCTTTTGCTGTGTCTTATTAATATAAATTCAAACTGATCATTTGTATATCTTGTACCCGTTACTTGGATATGTCATAATAGCTTCCCGCTATATAGTTCTTCTACCTTGCATGGTCTTATAACATCTAGTGTTGAATTTTGCCAAGCTGATGACAAAACTGTTTACAAAGATTATTTTACTGGGTTGGTACTACGGTTCATCTTCGTAATTGATGTATACTGATCTTTGCGTCCGACAGTTTATCAAGGATGATGGATAATGCGAACTTAGCGCTGATGTTTATGAAGGGACGTCATTGAAGATATGATTATTTTTGCAAAACCCTACCTATAGTAAGAAGAAGATTATTAGTTTCGTTTGAATTAGCATATTTGGCAATGTGCCTGATAAATAATAGAATCAGATTCCTGTGTCCATACTGATTCATTGCTATAGTATCTGAAGCCATCCTGGCCATTCCTTACTAAAATATTTACTTATTAACCGAAGTAAATGTAGCATCAGTTGTATCGTATCTCAGAGCAAGTGCCCTTTTCTGAAATTTCGGCATACAGCGTTTCCAGCACAGGGAAGTTGCCTGATAAATAAATAAATGCTTAGATTTTTTTTAAATGAAAAAAGAAAACAAAAGAAAATCAATGTATATACAATATATGGAAATGTTATTCTTTAATATTTAAACTGGTTTAGTTAATTTGACAGTCATTTAAAACAGGTTCCAAGACATAGTAAAGATGTCACTCGAATTTAACGTGCATATCTGACTGCAAACTCTAAATGCCAAATAATAAGTTGTTATTTATGACCATCATGATAAGCCACACTGGATCAAAATGATGAATGCATTTTAATGTTATCTAATACCTCAATAAATTACTTCTGAATTCATATTATTGTTAGTGTTCATCTATGATCATTTTCGTACACGTTACCTGTTAAGTGACGCAAATTAAAGTATTTATTTTTCAACAGTGTAAAGAAATTGCCGTTAATAGCACCCATGTAACTTTCCACCGTTTTATGAAACGAATTTGGCTGTTTTATTTATTAGTCCTTTTGTACAAGTAGGTTGCTACAGAGAATAAAAAATAAACAAGATAAATCAAAACGAAATTTTGCAGTATTTAATGAAAAAAATTAAATGTGTAGGGGGTAAGGGATTATACAAAAACTGCTATAAAGTCTGTTTGTTAAAACAGAAAATGTCAGTGCAGGAATATAATTTTTGAAAATATTATTCATCGCTGCTTACTAGATTTTATAGTTACTATTTTTACACATGCTATCAGATGGAATAATATCCCAGGTAATAAAATGCTTTGCAAGAAATTTAAGGTACGAATGCATCAGAAGGGTGTAAAAATAGTGATTGTTCAAAACATAATGTAAGATTGATCGGTTACTCTTGCAGTTTTTAGTAAATAAGATTTGTATGAAAAAGCTAAGTAGCTAAGGTAGGTAATATCAGACATGAGATGTGAAGTAAAGGGTCATAAAATTAAAAAAATGCACACTACAACTGATGCAATATTTTATTCATTATTAAAGAGTGTTTGTTTATGCAAAATAATTCTATCTTGCACTTATTTATAACAATTTATAATAATCTATTAACGCATTAAACACACTATAAACAAACTTGAACTTGCGTGAAACAAACAATAAGCATATACGCAATACGCATACACGCAAGCAAGGGCACGTAAAAGATTGAAATTACGAACACGAGGCGTTTTGTTTTTACTCGACAGTGAGCATTGTTGTTTTACCCCACTCTAGGAGGGAATAATGTAAATATTTTGGTTTTACATGCTCAATCTAAATTAAACAGTATTCTATACTCTAACTTCTTTGGTTGGTCCAACCAGCCCTAATGGTTTCGATATTGTATCTGTATTGTATTTACATCCACATTTACCTGTACGTCCTTTACGATTTTCCTCTTGACGTATTTGAGAGTTCGATTGTTGGACTTCCAATTTTGTGTTTGCAATCAAACATGCAAGAGTTAAGTTTTTTTTAAGTTTATTACAGGAAATTTCAAATCTATCGATAAATATTTGCACCCTAATCATAGCTTCCTTTACACAATTAGTTTGACCGTTAAATAATACATGAATAACTCTATTGGTTTGAATTAGTGGAATTTACTCAATAATATTCCTTTGACCGAATTTATAAAATTACCAGGTAAGAGTGTTTGGCGTTTTAATAAAGAAAAATGCTTATGTTCCTTTAGAACTTTTTTTTATTACACGATTTGTATGACTTATCTTAATAAAAGGTTAACTTATTAACCGTTTATCCAACATTAAATGCCCCGACAAGAGGCTTTTGGGATGTCCTATTCAGATAAGATTCGTTAGCAAGCAGCCAGAGAGGTGTCTTGACAGGGGTTTCGGTGCATCCACAAGTGTCTCGTGTCCCCTAGCATATAAAAGATCATTAGCCAAGGTATTCAAATTAGACATCAGAGAGGTCGTCTCTTGATTGAAATAAAAGAGTCCATTATCATAATTACTTTTATTTAGGTCCAAAAACTGAAATAATTATAAAGATAAATAAAATGGTTGAATATTAAATAAAAATATAGTATTGCTGGGGTTATGGCACCCCGGGTTTCGGAAATTTTAAAATGTGTATTTTATTTTTTCCAGAATCAGCCTTGTCAAAAACAATGATAGAGTTTCAACAATTCTTCATATTTGTTTTATTTGAAAGAATTTATGATTAATTGTTAGTATCATTTTTATTGTTCAGTTATATATAGTAATTTATATGTATATAGTTTATATGCTAGTTTTTTCTTTGCGATGCGCTGTGCGTCATCGCACGCAGAAAATATAATTTCACATATATGAGAGTGTTACACAGAGCCCGAGCAGTTTCAGATAGACGAGCGCGTGTATAGTCTTGTTTAGTTTCTTGTTACCGTTTCTGGTAATCCTTTTTCAATTTAAGATGTAGTTCGTTGCCTTTGAAATTTTTAATATAGTCATCTAGAATTCGTTTATTAAAATTAGTGTTAAGAATCGTGTGCACAATTTTCATGTAAGGCTCGTTTTAGAAGCGATCGCGTTTAGAGTTTAAAATTTGCCGTTTTTTTAGTAGTTTACAGATTATTTTATTTTAATCCCTCGGGGTAGGTGAAGTGAAGCTGTGAGCTTGATTATAAATTTCATTTTTAATTTTGGTTTCTCCTACGTTATTGAAATATTTGTAGTTTGCTTTGAATTTTGAAACCACGTGGATTTTTTTTTTGTGGATAGAGAAAGTCCTTCTAGAACAATCCACCATTTTGTTTGCTAAAGGATTTGCATTGTCCTTTTAAGATTGAGAATCTTAGGCAGGTTGTTTTTTGCCAGATCTTATATTCATGGTTTTAATTTTTCCTGTAATTTGTAGTAAAAGTTTTCTTTTTCTTTTTCTTTTTAAAATAATCTAATGATTGTAATATCATCCTTAAAATTTCTTTATTTTTGATCAGCATTCAATTTTTGGGTATTTAAAAAAGTCAATTATGCAAACGCCCACTATTACTTTTAAGATAGTTACTTGAGTTGTAGAAATCTCTGGCGCCCTTTTAATCATTTTTGCTGAGTAGTTAAATTAATTTTGTCATTTTAATTTCTTAACACTTTATGCTGGACAATCAGTTCACAGCAGTATGTATATATAAAAAGAAATAGAATATTGTAATTTATATTATATTAAAATTTAAATATTTAAATTCCAGGCGTTTGTGCTGTAAAGAACACAAAGCAGTATATACAGTGCGTATAATGGACCAAAAAATGTTGAATTGGAATTTAATATTTGTGAAGTAAGCCCTGCTTGGTCAAAAAAGTTTTCGTTTTAGATAAAGGTGTAAAAGTACGCTAAAATGTGAACGAAGAAATGTTGTTCAAGATAAAGAGTTATGATAGTGTCCAAATTTTCGTAATCACCGCCCTACTTTGATAAAATCCAAATTCAATTTCGTTTCAAGCAAACTACTGTTTGCGATCATCATCATGCCAATATATTATTAAGGAAAAAGCTTAGAGCAAAAATTGTAGTTATGCAAATTTTCACACTGATTGGCCTACTTTGATAATTATGATGGAGTTAACAATAAGTGGAAAAACTTTTTCGACATTATTTGCAGTAATTTACGACTAACTTATTATTATCATATGGAGATCATAGATTAGGGTGTTATAAAATTAAGAAGGAAAAGAAATGTTTTAAAAAAGAAGTATCCTTACTATTATTTTACACGAAATTTGCATAAAAAAGTCTTCTACATCCCGATCTAGTTTTCCTTCCATTATTAACTCCATCATTATTATTAAAGTAGGCCCATCGGTCTAAAAATTCGCATAACTCTGTAACTTTGTGCCCTAGCAATTTTGTAGTAACATATTGGCGCACTGTGAACGCAAAAAGTACTTTATCTAAAACGAAATTAACAATCAATGGATTTTATCAAAGTAGGCCGATGATGATTTTGGCATACTACGAACAGAAAAGGTATTTTATCTAAAACGAAAACAGTTTTGGCTCAACTGTAAAAGCCTACTGAATTTAAAAAAATCGAAAGCAAACAATAAAAAAGTTTCAAACCCGGCAGGACCATATATCGCATATCAATCCCAATTCAAAAATTTGTCGTTCAACATAACATACCTATTGTCAACTCCATCCGTGGACACACTATATATTTTATATAAACTTGGATGCTAACTGTTTTTGTTTATTTACATTTTTTTTCCCGAAATTAAGTTACCCCTCATATTGCCATTAACAGGAGACTAAAAACTCCCATCCCACATTTCCAGTATGCCATCCGAAATAACAAATTTTAGCAGCTTGTGTTGTTCTCTGTGTGCCAATCTAGGCTTCCTTTCTGCAATATTACAACAAGCGTGGTAAATCCAGAAAACTTTCAAATACCAATGACGGGCAAGAATACATTGTTCCCGGAATGATATATTTGCAATCCTTTGTATGGACGTAAGTCTTGCTATGGTACTACCCTGTTGCCCTTTTTGCCACCGAACTATAGCTCCATAGGCTATGGTTGGACATACTACCATCACATGAAGTCAGTGGACCACCTTTTGCGGAACTCCCAAGATTTCCTACATATCCTTTAACAGGTGCATAAAAATGCCCTTGCGTCGTGAGTAATTCTTTTCAAATAGAACGTTTAGATACTGTCTTACCTTGGATAGTGTGTGATACCCAGTTCTCCATATATCAAGAAATGCTGACATTGTCATTTCTTGAAATTCAAGAGCCTTTGAAATCCTGCAAACTAAATTATATAATGCAAGATAAGTAGAATGCCTGCTTAATACGCATATTAGCGCACACGAAGAGGTACTTTTGGAAGAATTATTTCTGTGATACAACACTGTGGCATCTTTTCTATTATTTACTATCTAATTGGACGAAGGAAACTAGGAGAGAGCTCCGACTTTTCCATTTTGGCAATATACACTACTCTCACCTCTGCCCATCATGTTGGTGTATAATTCCAACCAAAGCTAGCTCTGTGAAGTTTAAGCAATTGAGAGAGTAGCACCCTGCATCCCTTGTGTAAGAGTATCGGAAATATATCGTCCTTACCAGGTGTTGATGATGTAAACAAATTAATAAAATTATATTGTAAATTTATTTAATTATTATTTCAAAATTATTATATTTACAACAGATGCGTTGCCCTTGCGGAATAGTATCAATTACTAATTAAGTATTCTGTAACCGTCACTTTTAGAAATGCTACTGTGAAAATTCCTTTTTATATCCAAATGTCAAGCATTCATTCAAATCCCGTGATTATATAAACAAATATTTTGACAAAATTCCGCAAAAGTTGAACACATCACCTTGATAGGGTATCAAATGTGCCAGAATTTATGTAAAATACCGGGCTACTATGTGTTCAAGATTTTATCGCTAATTGATTCGGGAATACCAACACTTAGAATGTTGCCAAATATGCACCGATTTTTTTTCCCCCAAAAAAAAATGAAGACAAAACTCGTTTCGAATGAGATTGGAACCTTGTATTGGGCCGTAAGTTAAAGATATTTGATATGCGAATTTGAACATCTTTAATTCAGACGTTGTTGTTCGAACTTGAAATTTAAAAGCGGTGATTTGAATTAATTAACATCGAATACGGAGACGAGATTGACGTGGCGCAAGTATTATTATACATTTGCATTTAAAATTATACAGCCGGTGTAATTAACAGAGATTTCGTGAGGATCGAGTTTATTATTTTATATATTTATGAGGTGTGGTTTTTTATAAATAACAGGATAAATATATCTTGGCGAACAGTTTCAAGAATGGAATGTGTTTGATGTATTACCTTTGGAAATGGAATATAAATATTTGCGTCCGTTCTATTTATTTTTCATTCAACAAGTAGTCGTTTTCGTGATCGCAATAGGCCCTGTTTTTGCCCCAAGTGTATTAAAAATTCAAGCATATTCCTGAAATAAACAAAATAATTTTTGTAACTCTCATTTAAGAACTTTCCTTTGATAAATTCGATTTTTTTTTTAATTTGGGAGAGTGCCTATGTTAAATATATACATAATTTGTGGAAGAAATATGGTAGATGGTGTAGATGTTCCAAATACGAAATAATATTATTTAGTGCTTATATTAGAAAAACATTGTCGTATTACCATAAATTTTTGTGAAGTATAGCGTTGAGCCAATCCAGTTTTGATTTTTTTCAGATGAACAACCCATTTTTATATTTTGATTCATTATTTACATGTATGCATTTTTTCAAACTCTGTCAAATCTGGAATAACCAAAAGTTAGGTTCGCCATAGCACTCTCGGCTGTACGTTTTGGGTCTCCTAAAGTTACTAACCTATATTAGTCTTTTACTTTGTTAAATATTGAATTTATAGTTTAATTTTTACTCATTCAATGTATCAAATGAGTTTTTATTAATAAAACAGTGTAATTATTAATAACATGCATAATTTTTTAACAAATTTATATATAAAAAGTATGGGAACTCTTACCCAAGGTGAGTGTATCTACATATTTAAAATGTTTAAATCAAATATTATCTACTATCCAGTATACTTTGAATAATTCGCAAAATAACTTTTAAATATCCGTTATCATAAAAGAAAGAACCACCAACCATCTATATCTACCAACTTATACATATTAAAATTTCAATATCAACTGTTTATTTACTAAGAAATTTAAACATCAATTTAACAAAATACCTCGAACATCGGCTTGCATACACCCAAAAATACATCAGAATGGATTTTTCTAGGCAGTGACAAAGCAAAGATATTGCAGAAAGAATCCACATCAGGAGAACGGCACCGATATCAAAAAAAATCTCCTCCACAGGATCTAAAGTGTATCAGTAACTCAATACAGCAGAGAGAGAATAATTCCACAAAAGAAAAATACCAAAGGTATGTTAACACAGCAAATTTCTTCTACTTTTGAGATTTCTTCCCCATGCCTATCATTTTTACTATGTGGATGGCGTTTGAAAGGAGCCGAGGATATTCGATCGCCAAATTCCCCTATTTAACGAAGAAGAAGAAGACATTTCTTCCATATATTTTTTATGCCGATGATAGATACACCAATTCAAAAAGGAAATCCCTTTCGATGTTGGATATATTACAGAAATATGATTTAATTCATTTGACTTGACGAAAAATAAAACAGTTTTCAAAGAAAGTTTTTATCAACAACCCTCCGTCTCCATGGACTCAACTAATTTATTTCATACGAATTACATTGAATCTCCGTCCGCATAATTTATTGGCGACCAACAGTGGGCTCGAGAAAGACATTCATAACGGTCAATCATAAATAAAATTGTAAAGGCATTAAAATAGAAGGTACGTCTAGCCACATGAATACCCAGGAGATCAAGACTACTCATGCCGAAAACATAGCTGGCAGCATATCAATATCAGTCAATCTGAAATTGCAATGGCGACAACCCCCAGTTTATCATAGTGACGAGACCGAGGAAGAGGAGCAGTAGAAGGAAAGCGATGAAGAAATATCAAGGAGTATGGAAGAAGGGCCAAGTATTGGATTTGCCAAGATAATTGACATGTTGCAACAAATAAAGCAGGATCAGAAGGATATGGAAAAGAAAATTATACAGCTATTTGAAACGGATAAAATTATTTCCAATAAGTTCAAAGCCATTGATGAAAGAATAAGCGACCATGAAGAAAGACTCACCAGAAACTATAAACAAAAAAACCGATGGAATTCGGCCGAAAATGGGTATAGTCCACCTTGTATATACCAATACATCCGTTAAATGATGCACTGCCGAAGTTTTATGGGTCCACCTCGATCGATCTAATGGGTTTTCTAAAAAAATTGAAGATTTTCCTGAAGCTGTCCCAGGGGAACAATGAAAGTTCCCAAATGGTTCGAAGCTGCATGAAAAATAACCGTTTTGAAAGAAAAAAAAGGAGAGAAAAAAAAGTTGGATCATCCGTATGTGGGACCGTACACGATCACGAGATGTTTTAATGATGTCACACATGAACTATATTCTATGGATGGTCACAGAAAGAAAGGAAGATACCATGTGAGTGCATTACAATCATTTAGTATTTATCCAGATTAAGAGTAAACTCTTGTATCAGGCATTAAGGATTTGTACTCCGTGTGCGGAGACAGATGTATATTTTTGTGTGCAGAAAACTATAAATAACTACAACTTGTATTGTTGTGGCTCTAGTGATTTATAGTTTTGGAGATATGCTGTAGTTTTTAATTTAAATTAAAAAAAAAACAATTATCTGAATAAATTTTATAATTTAATGTTATTTTCATTTGAAAGTTGTTTTAATATATTAAGATAGCGGTGTTTTCTTTATACTTTAAGTTTTAACAGAATTTTCGTGACTATGTATAATATTATATTTATTTCTCTATTTCTATATTTTTCCGCATGGGACGGATATGTTTTCAGGTTTTTTGTTTGTTTTCTGGCTCTCTGCTTCGTATGTACGTGCGAGCGAGAGAGCCAGTGTGATACGTGGCGACTCACTTGTATTGTTTTCTTTTGCTTGGAATTTAAAAATTTTAATATATTGATCTATTAATTTGTTGCTGATAATAAGCCAGTGCTCGATGTTTAACCACACTCATGTAATTTAGATGTGTAATTAATACAGAAGTATGTACCATAACAGTATATTCCTTTCATTGCATTTACTGCGTACTTTTTTAATAAATAAAGATCACTATCTCTAACTCTCTCGACAAAGAAATAGATAGTGCATAACAAAAATGCGTTATTAATGTCAGAATTCAGAACAATGTTTTACAGAAGAAAGACATTGTGTTTTTATATAAATTATATGTAACCACTACTTTTAACCTACACTAATATTGTTAGGTACTACTGTTTGTAGACCGATGCATTTTCAATTGTTTCACTTGCAACTATAACTGTACCTTTTATTACGTTGCATTTGCGCTGTGTATCTTGGCAAATGGCGGCCACTTGGACTCATGTGCAGTTATTACGTCCTATGGTAATGTTTTATACAAAGTGGATGAATAGATACTTGTAGAAAGTAACAATTTTCAATCACCATATTTTAAGCATAAAATTTTAATACATAATTTGAAACTTTAATAAAAATAATGTTTATATAGCAACTTGATTGTACAGCATTTCAGAATATAAAAAAAATTGATTGTGTCATAAATTTGACATTGTTATTACCTCGTATTTATGACATGCCACCGTGAATTTCAAATTATTGGAAGGAAAGTTAATGGTCTTTGAATGATATCAAACTTAAAGGAATTACGGCATAATAAAAAAATGTACAGATATAAAACTGCTACTATTGATAATTAATTTTAAATAATCGGTTTTACTTTTGATATATGTAAATACTTAATGTATTCCCTTGTAGTATTACACCAAATTTAAGTAAATTGTAGTTTGTTCTACTGGGCAGGAGCCATGCTTTTATTAGAAATGTTCTTTATTTATCTGAAGCTTACGGCCACACAAAGGAACGCCTGTAGAAGGATGCAATTCTTTGGTTTAAAGAATGTTTTTTATGGAGATGGTTTGTCATTTGAAGGTTGCAATGCTGATGATGCAAGTTTTGAAATTCAAACAAGGGAAGAGTAAAGTAAATAAAGTAAGGACTTTATTTCCTTATTCCTTACTATCATTAATATGCTCTGAAACTAATTTCCACATACAGCTGCATCTTTAGTCAGAATCTACATCAAATATTACATAGTCTATTTAAGGAAATAGACTATGTAATATGTTTAATACGCACTGGAGCTAATTTCGACATACAGCCATCTTCAGCCGTATGTATCTACATTACATTCATAAAAAAATATAAATATAAAAACTACCGATTGACTATATGTATATTTTTTTGTAATACGTATTGCTATGGTCTGGCACCCCGGGTTTCGGAAATTTAAATGTGTATTTTTATTTTTTCCAAATCAGCCTTGTCAAAACAATGTTAGAGTTTCCACAATTCTTATATTTGTTTATTTTGCTAAGAATTTTGATTTAATTGTTAGTATCATTTTTATTGTTCAGTTGTGTATAGTTAATTTCATTTATTTGTACATTTTGCGTACTCCTGTATATAGTTTATATGCTAGTTTTTTCTTTGCGATGCGTTGCGCCGTCATCGTTCACAGATGTAAATTTCATATATACGCGACTGTTACCTTAGAGGCCCAAGCAGTTACCAGACGGACGAGTGCGTGGTTAGTCTTGTTTAGTTGTCTTGGTTACCGTTTCTGGTAATTCGTTTTAAGTTTAAGATGTAGTTCGTTGCTTTGAAATTTTTAAAATCGTCCATCTAGTAATTCGTTTATTAATTAGTGTTAGATAGTTGTGCACAATATACATGTAAGGCTTTTTAATAATTTTCGTTTTAGAAGTAATCGCGTTTAGAGTTTAAATTTTCCGTTTTTTTGTAGTTTTCAAATTAATGTTATTTTTATCACCTCGGGGTAGGTGAAGTGAAGCTGTGAGCTTGTTTTAAATTTCATTTTTGATTTTGCTTGTTTCTCCACGTTGATTGAATTAAATTTTAGTTTGCTTTGAATTTTTGAAACCACATGGATTTTTTGTGGTATATGAAATTCCTTCTAGAACGAATTCACCATTTTGTTTGCTAAAGGATTTGCATTGTCTATTTTAATTGTAAACTCACGCAGGTTTTGATTTTCAACCAAGACCTTCTGTCTTTTGTTTTTTTTTTTATGGGATTGCTTCGTCCTTTTGTCATTTTAGAGTCATGCAGTTTTTCAGCATAAATTTATGGCAATCCCAACGTGCGGCGCGATATTATTGTAATTGTAATTAGTAAGATTAGGATCCCGTGTTTTGAATTTGTGAGAATTTCGCGTTGCTTTGACAAAGCTGATTTTCGTGTGTTTAAAAACTTTTTATATACACCGCTGCTGGAATGAATATGGACAAGCTCACCACACAACAGGAAGTCTACGTTCCGAAAGACCAGACGTGGCGGAATCCAAGAACTATTGGCAGTGAGGATGAGTCGGATGTGGCAGGAACAAACAAATCGTCAATGGGAGATTCGGAAGTTGAGGACAAGGAAAGGATGGAGGATGTGCGTATGCAGAAAGACGAGGCGGAAAATACGAAGGAAAGTATTAATAGTATGAATGATATGATGGAAATGATAAAAGAGTTATTGATTGCTAATAAAAAAGAATTGATACAGAATTATGACAGAAGTATTGAGAAAATTGATGGATGGTTGAGAAAAGATTAAGTGTAGCTGATGTAGAAAAGAAAGAGATTCAGACGGAAGGGGATAAAATCAATCGGGGTTCAGATACTTCTAATGAGGAGAAAGTTGATGAATTGAGTAAAGAAAGGGAAGTTGAAGTTGTTGTTGATTTAGATAAAGAAAGGGAAGAGAAAGTTGTTGATGATTTAGATAGAAAAAGGGAAGAGGATGATAATGTTAATAATTTAGGTAGAGAAGAGGAAAATGTTGATGATGATTTAAGTAGAGAAAAGGAGAATGAAAATGTTGTTGATGATGAAAATGTTGATGATGAAAAAATGAAATATTGTGATGATAGTTTTAAGTTTGAAATACAAGGTTGCGGAAAAGTTAGAGGTGATGATATACAAGGTAGCGAAAAAGTTGTTGGAGATGTTGGATCTGAAGAGGATATCGAGGTAGAGATTTTTGGTGAGTTAGAGGTAGAGAAAGAAGAAGTCAACAATTCCCAAGAAGAATTCCCAGAAGTAATCAACAATTCCCTAGAAGAATTCCCAGAAGTAGTCAACTATTCCCAAGGAGAATTCCCAGAAGAAGTTATCAATTCCCAGAAAGAATCCCCAGATGTCGAAAATCAAAGTGAAATCAATTCTGATGAGAAGAATGAAGCTGAAGTTACTGAAATTTCGATCCAGAATGTATCCTTACAAAATAAGTTGCCCATTATTGTCGATGACGATGAACACTCTCTTCAGGTCAAGTCAAACCCTGTCAAATTTAAGAATCCCGTTCCTGAAGCCATATTGGAGCACAATTTAAAAGAATTTTTCTGTTTTTCGAGTTATCCTTCTGGAATTACAAGCGAGAGGTACATCCATGGAGTGGAGAAGTTCTTCATGATGCAGACCCACCACTGCCACACCGACTGCCACATCGTCTGCCATACCGACTGCTATGCCGATTGCTGTTCGAAACTGCTTTCGATGGATGGTTTGTTGGACACTCCCACCACGACCCCGGGTAGTTGTCAGCACCCGGAAGTGACGTTTTCACCTCTGTGTGTGGAGATACGGTATTGTTCGTTTGGTGCGGGAAACTTTAGAATATTAATTTTTCGTGTGCGTACAATTTTTAAGGAGAAACACTCTATTTTCGTTGAAACTTTCGTTTTCTCCTCAACAATTGGGAGATGTGCTATGGTATGGCACCCCGGGTTTCGGAAATTTAAATGTGTATTTTTATTTTTTCCAAATCAGCCTTGTCAAAACAATGATAGAGTTTCCACAATTCTTATATTTGTTTATTTTGCTAAGAATTTTGATTTAATTGTTAGTATCATTTTTATTGTTCAGTTGTGTATAGTTAATTTCATTTATTTGTACATTTTGCGTACTCCTGTATATAGTTTATATGCTAGTTTTTTCTTTGCGATGCGTTGCGCCGTCATCGTTCACAGATGTAAATTTCATATATACGCGACTGTTACCTTAGAGGCCCAAGCAGTTACCAGACGGACGAGTGCGTGGTTAGTCTTGTTTAGTTGTCTTGGTTACCGTTTCTGGTAATTCGTTTTAAGTTTAAGATGTAGTTCGTTGTTTTGAAATTTTTAAAATCGTCCATCTAGTAATTCGTTTATTAATTAGTGTTAGATAGTTGTGCACAATATACATGTAAGGCTTTTTAATAATTTTCGTTTTAGAAGTAATCGCGTTTAGAGTTTAAATTTTCCGTTTTTTTGTAGTTTTCAAATTAATGTTATTTTTATCACCTCGGGGTAGGTGAAGTGAAGCTGTGAGCTTGTTTTAAATTTCATTTTTGATTTTGCTTGTTTCTCCACGTTGATTGAATTAAATTTTAGTTTGCTTTGAATTTTTGAAACCACGTGGATTTTTTGTGGTATATGAAATTCCTTCTAGAACGAATTCACCATTTTGTTTGCTAAAGGATTTGCATTGTCCTTTTTAAATGTAAATTCACAAAGGGGTTATTTTAATCCAATACCTTCTGTATTAAGGTTTTTTCCCCTATTGTTGTTAATTAAATGTTTTTTTTTCTTTTACAATAAAAGTTAATGATTTTAAATATCATCTTAAATAGTTCTTTTATTTTTGAATCTGCCATTTCAATATTTTAAAGAAAGTCAATTTTGCAAACGCCCACTATTAATTTTTAATAAAAAATTACTCTGAGATTTAAGAATCTCTGGCGCCCTTTTAAATTCATTTTTGCTGAGCTAGCTAAATTAATTTTGTCATTTTTAATTTCTTTAAACTTGTATGCTTGGACAATCAGTTCACAGCAGTATGTTATATTAATTAAATCCATACTGTTCCCTATTTTGTGGATTTGATGTAGATTCTGTCTGAAAATGTGGCTGTATGCGGAAATTAATTTCAAAGCATATTAATGATAGTAAGAAATAAAATTTTATTTTATATTAAGATTATTGCACATTAACTCGTTACAGCACAGCACAGTGTATTCCCTCACAAAATGGGTAGAAATTAAACAGTGCAATGAAGGAACAA
Source organism: Protaetia brevitarsis (assembly GCA_004143645.1). Taxonomy (NCBI): domain Eukaryota; kingdom Metazoa; phylum Arthropoda; class Insecta; order Coleoptera; family Scarabaeidae; genus Protaetia; species Protaetia brevitarsis. The sequence continues at coordinate 71,412 of RXPK01002374.1, read as the reverse complement.
GCGCCCACTGTCCCAGCACAGCATGGCTTAGCGCTAGTGTTTTGATGCTATTGTTTTTTGACGAAATGCATCGTGCTATGCTGTGACGAGCACCATGTGCGATAACCTTTACTCTTCCCTCAGTACGTTTTATTTTAAGAGGTTGCTTGGGAGACTGCTCAAACGCAAAGAAAAACTAACCTTAACATTTGTATCTTTTATAATGTATCAGAATATGTTTATTCAGGTTCGTTAGATAAAGCGTAAACAACGTTTTTGGCGTGTAATATATGCTATGTAAATTCGAACGCCTCAAAGGCTTTCAATGAAAGCCGGGAGTTAATCACAAATCTTTGCAAATGGAAAACCTTTACAGTTGTCTGCATATCTCAGTTTTTGCGGTCAAAATATTACCTTCGCAAAAAAGGGAAACCATTGAAGCGCACATACGTATATGAAAGGTAGCGTTCGAAGACTTGAAAGATTGAATCTTTCAGTCTAAAGTTACGATGTGTGCAGACCCTTTTAATGTGAAATATCTATACGATTTAAAGTGTAAAACGTAGACTATCTTTTAGTAAACCTTCATGAAAAAATATTCGTTCTAATTTAATAGGATCATATATACAGCTATATTTACACTAACTTAGATTCATTTTCTCTGATATTTGGATTGCACTATCTATAATCTATAATCTATTAATAATAATGAATAAACCTTGGTGAAAAAAATGTGGACTCTATTATAATTAAATAGGAATAGGTATACAATTAAATCTACCTACACACAAGTCAGATTCGTTTTCTCTGACAATTTAGAGTATACTAGCTATATTATGACTATCCTCTAAAGATTTAATGCTATTAGATAATTTTTAATTTTCCAATTTTTAGGATAATTAGAATAAAAAATTAATTATTATTCATAAGCAAACAAAATAATACAAAAATACATATGCAAAATCTTATAACATCTTAAAACGATATGATTTACTTATATGCATCAAGAAACATCCATACCAAATTTAAATTTTGACCGTGTTCAATTCAGCGTAAGACGCCAACGTTTGTTTCTAATGCCCGGTAACCTAAAACTTGTGCAATCAAGCGATTAGTTTAATCATTTGTTAGCACCAATAAAGTGTTAAGCAAAAGTTTAGTAACACGTAGTACGTAATTAGGTAAAACTGATTAATAGCTATCGTAAACTAGTTAACTATAAATTTACTAAAATCGATAATTCATGTTCGTGCCGATAGAGAGCCAATTTGAAACTTTGACGTTTGCACCTTCGAATTTAAGGTTTTATTCTTGTCTTCTGTATGGACGTAGTATACGAATAATGAATCATCGTTTTCCGATGAAGGAGTATTTTGATATATTAAACAACATATGTGCATAATAGGTGGTGTCCTGAAAGGTCCTGCACAAAGAAACGGAGCATTATCATCTGTACATAAATTATTCGTTACTCTGAGGTTTTATGCTACTGGCAGTCATCTGGCAGCCTATACAAATACTGATTTTGGAGATGATCTTCATATTTACATAAAATGAGTACATAGAATTATCATTAAGCAATTTTCACAAGAACCAGTGGCATTAAGAGCAAATCACGTTTTTTTTTACCAAGAAATGTTGAAAAACTACTTAAACGGTGATCAAATTTATTCAAAACTAATAATTCTGTCAAAATGTCAAATACATTGCACTAGAGATAGGGTACAGATTTCACGTACAAGCGTAAAATGTTTCACCATCTATTAAACCAGTCATGCATAGCAATTTAAACATTCGACATATATGGTTTTTTTTTTTTTTTGTTAAATCTTAACATGCTACCGAAATAGCGGTTATTAAGTTAACAATTGATTTAGCAAATGTTATCTCCCAACAAACGTTTATGTTACTGATTTGTGCTGTTATCTATTGATGTAACTTTGAACAATTGGTAACTATTGTTTATGTTACCCGAGCATAAAAATACGATGAGTTTAACTAAAAGATATTTCTACTACTTACTGCAGAGAATAACAATAATCAATATATACTTCCCCTCAATATACTAATAACACTTCTAGAATAACCCATAATTGCTTTTATTTTTAAGTTATTGAGCTAATCCGCCTATTTGTATCCCAATATAAAACATTTCAAAAATTATTACCATTTGACTACCAAAGACCATGGCGTTAACGCTGTTACGCCTTGTATTTTCTTTGTTTGTTTGTTATTTTCTATAGATTTTTTTTAATTTCACAAAAACTATCACAGATATTTACATTCAAAATTATCATATTAGGAAATGGAAATAACTTAATAAATTGATAGTTAAAGATTTGTTAATTTTTTAAACATTCCTACCGTATAACCATAAAAAAAATATCTTAAAATAATGCTATTAAAGAATAAATGATAAATAATGTGAACGGTATCAGCTGACCAAGTTGACAGCTGGCCGGCAGATCCCTTACATCTCCATTTTAATATAAATAATAAATTTTGCAATCGCGAGTTAAACTTGACAAATTTATTCATCACGAAGACATAGGCGATGGATATATTCAGTTTCAATGAAAACATTACACAACAATACTTTACAAATCATAACCCACAACCTAACCTCTGACAACCGGTGAAATAGGTTTCCTTTTATTACAATACGATCGAAAGAAAAGTGATCACAGATTGCAGTGACAACGATAATATTGACAATGTGTATGAATTTACGACTTTTGCTACAATTTGTTGCCGTTACACAGATGAATAACAGTTGGTCATATATGCACTAAGTTACAGCTGCTGTAGGCCATAGTTAGGTTCACGGCTTGCCTGATACAAGTTGACACACTACACCTTGCACTGCTTCTAATTTTTTGTAAACAAACACCAGACCTAGCACCTAACATGCTTTATACAGTAAAATAACACACCAAGCAACTGCAACGTCCAGTAAGGAGCTCTCTTGATCAGTCCTTCTATATGAAAATTTTAAGGCCTGTTTCAGGCAAGGTGGTTTGGTTGATTCAACTAAGTTGTCTGGTTTATTCTCAACTAGTTGATTGTCATTGAAGACCTACTGAAGTCGTCGAAGCGGACAAGTTGACTCCGTGTGAAAGGGTTCAGGCGGTTCCCAATGATTTGCTACATCAGCATGCTCCTTGACAACCGCCCGTTTAACTAGTGGAATCACCTAATCGCCTCGTCTGAAACAGGCCTAAGTCATTCCTATTTGAAGCACACATTCTACAAAATTTCTGAAGACAATCTGCAGCTGCGTATGTGTACATTTACTTACAACACTTATTGAAAATAACGCAAACATGACAGCATGTACATCAATTTCTCGCTTGTTGCTTTAGGTGGACACCTTTACTTTACATATCGCATTTATAGATACAAATATCACTATAAAACCAATTCTATTCACTTCATTAACAATAGGTAGAAACATTCCAACACTACATCAAATACGTCCAATTATCGTGGCTATTTCTTTTACTAGGTCATGTTTATGCCAGAAAGTTATGTTTTATTTTATGTTGCTGTGCGGACTTTGCCTTATCATGTAATTGTTGTTTACAACGTTACTAATTGAGTACTCTCCTGGAATTTCTAGATTATCTCCAGTTTTACCACTAGGGGCGCTATTTTATGATCATAATTGCTTTTAATTTACTAGTTGAATGATATGAATTTAATTATGTTGTATTTTAAATTATTTTTACAGAAATGCTTAAAAATGATCGCCAATTTTAGTACAAAGCGTTCTTTAGGTTTAATACGAAAAAATCCTTATTTAGAAAAAAGAATAATAATAAAACTCGAAAAAAAAATCTAAAATCATAATACATTTTGGAAGGTCTACATCACAAAAAAAAACCGAATTGTTTGTAGATCTTTACCCAATTCCATGCCATAGGATAGCTAAAATTAAGGTTTAAGTAGTATTCTTTTTAATTATTTTATCAGATTTAGTATAAAATATACACAATGCATGTGGGAATGTGAAGTTTTAGAAAGATTGTTGTATTGTAGTGTAGATGAATAATTGTGGCGATAATTAATAGAATAAAATGTACAAAACATATTTTACTCAAAACAATCTATCAGTTCTCTACGAAATTTGCACGTAGCGAATTTCGAACTGTATATACGTACATAAAGAATTTGATTCGGATGGAGAGCTTTATGATTGGTCCGGAAGATAAATTCCTTCAGCGTAGCGATTCCTTTACATTCATTTGAAGAAACCTTTACAAAATAAATTCTGTACTCACGCCGTAAAATTGCACTCAGCAGCTGCGAATATTTCCGTCAATTATCTTAAGAATTGTCCCTGAAAAGATATGAAAGATGAAATCCTAGATGGCAACAATTTCTATGCTTTTCAGTGACCTTTGTAAAACCAATTTCATAATAGGGATTAGAGAACAAAAAATGCCTACGTTAAGCAGACAATTTTATTCTTATAGAGCCACAGTTCAAGTAGTAATGGTTCAACCTAATACATTAGCTTTCTTCAGACTACAATATAAAATAAAATTCCACGAAATAATAAGAAGTTTCACAATACCAGTCATTATTAATGAATGGAATTGTACCAGCAGAAGCGAGTGACCAAACCCAGCAAGGAACCGCTACAAAATAATTTTAAATTTCCTCTTTTTATGCTTATTAAAAATAATAACAGCAGTCTTTAAATAACAAAGTGAAAATAAAGCTATTTATGAATAAGTAGGTGAATATAATGAACTAGACATAAACTGAAACTAGTACAAAGTAGTACTACTACAAAGAAGTATAATTAAAATTGAGAGAAACATTAAGAGGGATTTATCGAACAAATTCAACAACGTACATCAAAGAATTCAATTACCATTGAAAATGAAACAATAATACCTTACCCTTCCTTGTAATCAATGTTGATGGTAAGATATTGACTAACCTTTATTTCCAACCAACTAACTCTAATCGTGTCTTAAACTTCAATTCTAATTATCCCCTTCACTACAAGATCGATATCGTAAATAATCAAAATGATCTTCTATTGTTTCTTTTTAACATGGAATTTTACAAGAAAATTTACTGCTTAAAGATAAGTTAAAACTTAATAACTACCCTATTCATTTTATTAGTAAAATATTATACAACCATAAAAAACCTATTTTCCAAAGTTGAAAAACGAGTTAAAATTAATATATGTACCTCCGCTTTCTACCAAATTAAAAAGGATGTTCTCAGATCCAACTAGGAACACTTGCATAGTGTTCTACAATGACAGCACAGAGAAAATTGAGCTTTTCTATAACCTCAAAGATAGACTGCATATTCTGGAAAGGAGAAATGTTGCGTATAGGTTAAATTGCAAAGATTGTAATATTTCCTACATTGGCTAGAGTTCACAATAACTGAAAAAAGGTTACAACCACACAATTACGATGTCTCCACAGGCAACAGTCGCACTGGACTTTCTCATCATTCATTAGCCAGTGGTTACTGTTTCGATTTGTTGCACCCTGTATCCTGGATATTGAGGATAATCTCCTTGTCTAAAGTTATTCATATTAAAGCCACTACGAATTGTAACTTCAAAACGAATATAAGCAATTTTAGTAGTACCTACAACGTAATTTTGACTCACAATAATGTGAATTAGGTGTTGCTGAGTTGTGTGTTTTGGAAGAGCTTACCCTATTAATGTGTGTTTTTTTCAATTTTAATTATAGTCTTTCGTAAACAATATTTTTACATTTTTAGTTTATTATGTTTATCTACTTATTGATAGTCTTATTTTCACTTTGTTCCTTAAAAATTGTTGTTATTATTTTGTACACAGTGGTGAATTCACCCGTATCTTTTCATCTTATATTGTTATTATTTTCAATAAGGATAATAGGAAAAATTGTTTTCTAGCATTTGGTCACTCACTCCCTTTCAATCGCATATTAGGTTCAAATTTATTATTCCGTTTGTTACTTCCGCTTGTACACAGTAAGAAATTTTTAACACTAGAACTACACTAAGCCGAGTTCATGGAGGTCCCTCTAAATAGTGTAATTTTTTTAACACTAAAAGTAGTGTTAATAGTTAGAGGATATTTAATATGCCTTAGTGTAAATATAGAATATCACTACTAGTGCGAATGTTACTGCTTCATAGAGTTTATCTAATCTTTTAGTGTAGATCGCAAGGCCACTAATAGTGTACATTAAACAACATCAATAGTGATTATTAACTCTCGAAAGAGGTATTTTTCTTTATTAAATGTTTTATCAATACTACTGCAACGGAAGGAAAGTAAAATAAGTTCCTTATTCTCTAATAAATAAAGCAACGACCGTGTTCGTTGGGATAAAACGTAATTACTCCGACATAAAATAATTCTATACATATACAGTACTTATATAGTATAAAAATAAACTCAAATATTGAAATTAAACGAATCGACAAAACACGAAAGTAGTTTTTTGAACATGTCGAACATCTTATCATCCTTGCTATGAGGTGTTCTTCTACTAACGATGCAGTAACTCAACACTGCGGTACTTTATTAATCCGAAAATTGATAAGAATCTCGACCTATTTACTTTCTCCCTTTGTGATGGTATCCTCCTGTAATACAATTCTAAATAATTGTATTGTTTATAATATATAGACAATCACTTACCTTTTATTTTACTGCAGCATGTATGTAATACATAACCTAACTAGAATAGCGTATTGGCGGCTGATGTACCTACATATCTACATATGTAGGTATGCATTGCATACAAGACCTGCGTCTTGTCCACTGAAGCACTGAACACTAAACCATTCCAACTATTCTGGCCAATCAGAACGCATCGTAACTGATCATGTGTTACACCGCGCGAAATACAATACGCACTCCAAAGACTTAACTATTGTTACACTGATAGAGTATATACTTTACTCTGCCAGTGTTGAATTGCACTAAGTAGCCTGTTAGTGTAATTATTTCACACTAATTTTTTTTTAGTGTAATTTTGTACACTACTTTTTCTTAGTGTTAAATCAAAGTGTATAAATACACTACAATTTTAACTCTATATGATCAACCCTAACACTAAGAACATTAACACTAGCGCTATTTCTTACTGTGTATAATCTAGTTCTAATAATGATTAGTGTTTGTCAAACCTTTTACTATTATGATTCCAACTTTTATCATTTATTTTGACTTTCTTAGTTATTAATTCGGCAGGTAAATACCATTATGGGATTAATATTAACTTTATAGCATTATTTTATTTTATATTGTAGTCTAAAAAGGCGAACGTATTTGGTTGAAACTATTGTACTGTGCATTTTAACTGGATAATCGGTTAACCGGTTATGAAAAACCTTTTATAGATTAGAGGGAAAATCACGACCGGGTCACGTGCAATCTGTTTGGTTGTACAGCACTAGTTAAAACGTTACTAATGAATGATGAAATTATAATAATAAATTATCTGTTCAAGATAGCCGTTTTTTTGCGCTCTCTGAGAATTATTACGAGGATTTTAACCACGGATAACAGGGGTTATGAAATTTTCGCAATGGACACTGCAAGTGTAGAAATGTTGTTTATCATACAAAGTTACGAACACTAGTAGTAATTTGTTCTAAATAGATATGTAAGTACATTCTGTAAAATTTCATTCAATATTTAACTTAATTTACAAATTATTGCAAAACAAAAGCCTGAAGGATGTGTTCCTATAGGGAAGCAATTCTCGTTTTCCAGTGACCTTCGTAAAACCAATTTCAATTTAGGAGTTTTAATTAAATTTTTCCGCCAAAGGGTGCAAGTGTGCAAGTGTGAGATCGTTTGACGTACATAGTTCTCATTGTTATTATCTACTTGTTCTGAATTCGTCTGATAAAGTCACAATCAATGATGGCAGCTATTTCCACAATTAAGAATTTTTACCATAATACTAACGCTTTGTCCTTCTTTATCCTATATTAATTGACTGCAATGGATTCTCACCACACCACACTGCCGACCTACACAGCTGTCGAGTTAACTAATTGAATATTCTTGAACGCAGTATATTTTCTCCGTTTTCCGACAATCTCTCTTGAAAATCTGGGTAATTGTATGCTAAGCAGCAGGTTAACGGAGATAGGTACACCTGTACCCTTTTATGGCTTCCCTAACAATGAACCTGCCATATTCCGCAAACAAACGAACGGCGGAAAGGTCGTAGCCGGGTAAGAATTGTGAAAAATGGCTTTGTACGTAACTTCTTGATTTTCTGCTGTATAAATTACATTAGACGACCGCTGCACTCCTAAAAAATGTCAAGCTAAAGGAAAAGGAAAGGTTTCAGTGAAAAGATAAATTGGATTTTTTATTATATTTTATGTTTTTAAATGAAATATGCTGGGTTTTTTGAAAAGATAATTGAAAGAGGAACTAATTTGGAGTAAAAAAGGATTAACACTTACCAAATGTAAAAATTAATCAGAATATTATTTGCATTCTCTTGTGTATAAGATCTTACAAAAAAAAACTTTTTCTTTTATTGCTAAAGTAACGAACAATAAATAGTTTGCAAATTCTTTTACCACAACTTCCCAGAAATCGCTTTCCAAACAGCCATTAAATTATTTACGCTACACTAAACAAAAAGAGAGGAAAAGTTTTAATAAATACTTTTTTAGACTTTCTGGGACGCCCCCATTATCGAAAAGCAGCAACTCTCTACCGGAAATTGTAAACAGGAATATGAATGAGATTTAATTGATCGTTGAAGAAAATACAGTTCTCATTAAACTTAGTACGACAAAAACCGTACACAATTAAGATTTATGTACCTTGTTATGTAGGTTAGATAACTTGAACCCTAAACAGTAAACTATTTTCCAAGTAAGCAAGATAAAACATAGTTTGGCCTTAATATTCCCTACAACATCCGCAAGATAACTTTGTAATTAAAAGGATACATCCACAGAGATTCTGCTCGCTAATTTAGATTAACAATTTAGTAAAAACAATTTATCTTAACAAAGATAATATTTTTGTTAAATAAAATCTACTAATAATACGCTACTTAATATCAAGTTAAGTATATAGTGTGTTTCGATTATCTTTCTGCTTCAAATAATACAGAAACTTATCGTATTGGATTCTTTTCGCTTTACATACTCTAACTATTTTCTCCTTGCAAAGACATATTGCTGTGTTATGTCTCCCCGGTTGTTTGAACTTTATGCTGTTAATTTTCCAAGGTCAAGTTTTGGCATTGCCGCGCGCAAATTCTCACTTATTTTTACATTTTGCTTTGAATTTAGTAGTTTTGTTGGGATGTATTTATTTGTTCAGTTAGTTAGTTTATTTTTCTTTGATTATATGTTTAGCATTAGTTTATCTTGTTTTGGTCCTTCTTATAAGGCGTATTCTATGGTTGTTGCGGCTGTTACAGCGCGCGCAGCAGTTGGTTACTTACGCGGTGAGAGGCCTCTTAGGGCGCAGAGTCTGAATATTTGTCACGAATGTAAGTACATGTAAATTTTGAGCTCATTGCCTCCATTTTACGATTTTTCATTTGTTAAAATTTGTTCGGTAATTATTTTAATTTTGATCATTATTCAGACGTCTCCGCTTGTTAATTGGCGTTGTATATCGTTGTGCACAATTTGTGTATAAGGCCCGTTAATAATTTTCGTTTTAGAAGCGATCGCGTTTAGAGTTTAAATTTTCCGTTTTTTTGTAGTTTTCAAATTAATTTTATTTTAATCACCTCGGGGTAGGTGAAGTGAAGCTGTGAGCTTGATTTAAATTTCATTTTTAATTTTGGTTGTTTCTCTACGTTATTTGAATTAATTTGTAGTTTGCTTTGAATTTTTGAAACCACGTGGATTTTTTGTGGTATAAGAAATTCCTTCTAGAACGAATTCACCATTTTGTTTGCTAAGGGATTTGCATTGTCCTTTTTAAATTGTAGAGTCTTATGCAGGTTTGTTTTTTGCCAGAATCTTATATTCATGGTTTTAATTTTCCTGTAATTTGTATTAAATGTTTTTTTTTCTTTTTACAATAAAAGTTAATGATTTTAAATATCATCTTAAATAGTTCTTTTATTTTTGAATCTGCCATTTCAATTTTTGGGGATTTTAAAGAAAGTCAATTTTGCAAACGCCCACTATTACTTGTTAAGATAGTTACTCTGAGTTGTAAGAATCTCTGGCGCCCTTTTAAATTCATTTTTGCTGAGCTAGCTAAATTAATTTTGTCATTTTTAATTTCTTTAAACTTGTATGCTTGGACAATCAGTTCACACATCTTCTATTTATTTCTTTAATCCCCAAATATATTTTACCATTTGTTTATCAAAGATTATTAGTTGTTCTGCTTCTTTTTGAGTTAAATTCATTGTTTCTGACGCATATATTATTATATTTCTCACTGTAGTTTACATACCCTTAATTTTGAATTTTTACATATTGCTTTATCTTTAAGGATTTTTTTCTTTGCATATAATGCCTTGTACCCTTGCTGTATTCTTTCTTACATATGCTCTCTCATTTATGCTTTGTATTATCGTTCCTAAAGGGTACAGGTAAATTGCTTCTCGAGATAAAGGACAACTATTCGTAATCGTTAAATTGCCTCCCATAATTTTTAGCTACCTGATATACATGTGTAAATTCGGTCCCGGATGATAACTAATAAAACAATAATGGTTGGAGCTTACGATTAGAAAGGTTTGGCAGGAAGTTTATCTATTTATGAGACAAATATTAAATCCGAACCTTTCTCCTACTCCCTGTGGGGAGGCAATTTACTGACACCCTTCCTAAATGTTTGAATGTTTCCTTCATCGAAACTATATCTTTTACTTAGGGCCTCCAATTTCTTGCTCTTTCTTCAAATTATTGTATGTTTTTTTTAATTGGCATGTATTTAGTTTTATTATCAGTTATTTCTAATCTTTGCATTTTCATCTAATCCCTTGAAGGCTGTATCCAATGTAATGTCTTTTTATTATTTGCAATTATCAGTAGGTCACGTCATACGCTATTACTTGATCTGAATTTTTATTTATAGTTGCAACGCCTTTTATGCCTTCTATTATTCTCTCCAACGCTATTAGAAACAAACTTGCTGATAAGACATCCCTTTATCTGACACTCTGGATGCTTCAAATCTTTCTGTTCTTCTTTTTTCTTACTTCTACACCGGCCGCTGGCTTCCTATGTACTGAAATAATATTTATAAATTGAAATTTCATATAATTTAAGTGCTTTTCATTTCAAAATAAAAAAAAATACAATATGGTTATTTTTCTTTTTGGAATAAGGTGCTAAAGCTATAATTTAATTTAAATAGGTAGATATTGCCTTGAATTATAGATTTAGTTGATCATTTAGGCAATTATTATTTAATTTAAGTTGAAGTGAATTTCGAAAAGCTTCTAATAAGGGAAGTTTTAATCCTTTGTTTTCTTCGTGTAATAGTTCTACTTTTTGTGATGGACGATATCCTGCATTGTGTAAGCGCCTGCCTTCGAATTGATTTTGTCTCGTTTATGTTCAATAATTCTTTGTTTTATCTTCCTCCCTGTTTCCTCTGGATATATTGCTTTGCAACCTAATAAATGTAACACTCACTTATCTTTAGTTTTAGTATTACTTAAAATGACTTATTTAGTTTTCTTGCTATAGAATTCACATGAGTTTTATGATTGAGATCATGATCCACTATCAAACCTAATAATCTAGCACATTTAGATGTATTGAAGTCACTAAAAATTCGTTGAGGATGTTTCCCGGGGGTAAATTGTACTATAATATAAACTGTTTTGTTGGGATTCAGTATTAGTGTATTACGTTCACACCACTTATTAATTCCTCCGACTATTTTCCGAACTAGCGATGTCAATTCACTCTATTGAGGCACTAACACTATCAACGAAATGTCGTCCACATAATTTACGACAAGTCCATCTTTCACATGCTCGTATAGGTCATTTACATATAAAAGGATTACCCAAGGAATCCAGCGCCAAACCCTGCGCACCCCACACTCCAGCGAGTACTCCCCAGATGACATTCCACCAAGCGATACGAGTAGCCTTCGATGGAACAAAAACTACGTCAAGCGCTACACCCTAATGCCAATGGCGTACAGCTTTTCTTCGACATACCATGAGTCTATTGAATCTAAGGCTTTTGAGAAGTCGAAATATAAACTCAGAACTATCATTCTCTCATCCAATTTTCTATGAATATGTTTCAAAAGTTCAAAACTAGCTGATTTGGTAGATCTTCTGGCTCTGAACCCATGTTGTCCATCATGTAGGATACTATGTTTCATTATAAAACTGTGTATGTGATGATAAATTAATTTTCTTAGATTTTTGAAAATACACTTAATATCCAAATGGGACGATACTGTTCCACAAGCATTTTTGGAACTAAAAGTGCTCTCACGCACTTGAAGGAGCAGGGAAAGCGCTATTCTTGCAGACACAAATTGCTTAATGTGATGTAGCAAAGATGCAATCAGAAACGGTAGATCATCCGAGTCGGTTACGTTTTTCTTTTTAATGGTCATTGTAATTCTTCTAAGATCATTTTCAAGTATGCTGCATAAGTAGATAGTATGCGGCTGTATTCCTATTATTTCAGGCAGTACACGATAAAACTCCACTGCCATTAAAATAGTGTTGCATCCTTTTTTTTAACGCTTACCTGAAAAGTATAAAATAAATATGCTACGAATTATTTTTTTTTCTCGTTCAGATCTGTGCCACCCTCTCGCTGTAGTTTAAGAAGTTGTTTGTCTCTCTTTACTTTGACTGTTACCATATAGTTTTATTTATGTTGTTCTATTTTTTTTGCTTAGTAAGCCCTTGTCTGTTCTTCAATAATCCCTCTACGTAATTTCTTTTCCTGTTTATATTGTTCTTCGTAGTAGTTGCAATTTCATGCATTATCCTGAAATACTACTAGATTCCTTTATAGTGCTGTATCCATGGAGTTGTAATTTTCTCTTGCTTGGATGGAGTCACTATAGGAACCATCTCAGAAGTAGTTAACATGTTCAGTGAAGTTATCAAAAGATGAATCCACCGCCTCTGTCTTGATAACTTGCTAGCCTATTGTTGCTAACATACTTTCAAAGTTTCTATAATCCTTTATACGAGACTTCTATTTTGTAGTTTTATCTTGCTTAATATTGTTATATTCCTTTTTATACTATATCTTCAAGAACCGTTCTTTACAATTAATTGCGTGCATTTTTGAATATTTTGAGGTATATGCGCTATTATATAGCTAATTTGAGTACTAGTTGGTGCTAATACATATTGGTAAGTCAACCATATTTTGCATTTAATGGCAACATAGCAGATCCTTAACTAATTTCATCGGTGTACCATCTATCTTTCAATTAATATTTAGATCGTTAGAACAATACCGTACGATCAGTCAACTCAGCTGTAACTGTTCGTGTAGTGTTTCGTGTCAATAAATACGTTCGTACCACTTGTAAGTGGCCTATATACAAAGACTACACGTATTTTCCAACCTAACAAGAACCACAACACATTAAACATTAAATTATTCTTTCAATAGCTAATCTGTTTATTCTGGAAATACTTCTACACGTGTGTATGATTTGGGCTACCGCAATACGTAGCTAACTTAAAGTTTGGCATAGTCACTAAACTAATATTATAATTGGTGCACAAAGTATCGAAGAGACAAATTATGGTATATTTTAAGTCGCTCATATAAGTTTCTAATTCGTCATTTTATTTATTACACTTTGTACATTCAAATAATAATAATCTAACGGATTGTATTTCTTTTCACCATCTGTCTCTCTAAAAAAGATTCCTTGTTACTGAAGTGTCTATAATACTTTGCTAGAGAGTTTTCAGGCCATATATTCGGATCGAATACTATATTCACGTCAGATTCATTTGTATTTAAATTTAAATGCAGCAGAATTCGAGGATTTTATCTCCAATTTTGTATATTTCGTACTGTTTATTAATTCCGTAATCTTTTAAATTTAAAGCATTGATTACATTATCGGGTGTCGTTTTTTTTTGTATAATCAAAAGACAAAACATTTCCGCTGTTCTACTGCCTTTAAAGCACAAACTTCTGTTCTTTTCCTGTTTCCTGTTATTGCGTATATAGCTCAATTTTTTGCGACCTCGTTAAGCTGTTGTTTTGGTTCCACATGTTATTAATTAATTCAATTAATGTTTATATGTTTTGCAACTGTTTACTTGTTCCTACTTTGTCGGTGTTGCGTGTGGATATCCACACAGGGAACATCTGGATCTTTCACCTTTTTGTTTACCTCTGATTTTTGTAATATTATGTAAGCGTGGACTATTCGATTCACCTAAATGTTCGTTATTTTTACAATATAATTGATAACTAGACTGTTCAGCTATTCTGTTCAAGCCATCATATTTATTTATATATACTTTCCCAAATCCTATGGCTTCAGTTTGGGGAACATAATGCTACGCATAATACATTATAAACGTATTTAAAATACCAAATATAAAATACAATTCATTTTAGGTATTCAAAATACAGCACTATAAACTAAAAAGTTTTTAATTTGTCGTTGCTTGTCATGGATGAAAAGCCTTACTTTTTCCTTTATACTATTGTAAGCGAAATACATCTGATGCTAAATAATAAAAAAAAAGAAAACGCTCTTTTGCTCTAGCACGTTCTAGTATCCCTTTATTGACATTTTCTTTTCTTGTGCACTCACATTGTCGTCAGAGATTGAAACCACATACGTTTCAGTATACCTTTCTTCGTTCGACGATCGTGATGTTGGCATTTGAATTATTCTACATTTTGTCTATTTTTTGCTTCTTATATTGAGCAGATATTTAAACGAATACTAAATGAAAATAAATGATGAAAAATATAGATTTTGATAATGTGCAAATATGGCTTTTTGTAATTAGTCTGCCATTTCTTTTATCCATTAAATTATACCAGCTATTTTAGGGTCCTAGTGCCCTGCACTAATCTGTACAGATCTCTGGCTGGTTGATCGAAGTAGCCCTCTGGCTTCACTTTGCCAAAAATGGCCTGTCTTCTTGCGTCCAGAGCCGCGCATTCACACAGAATGTGGTAAGCGTTCTCTGTTTCCCATTACAGAATCTACAGTTGCTGTCTTCACTGTTGATCTTAATTTTCTGTAGGTGTCCGTTCAATGTATAGTTTCCTGTTAGGAGACCTATTACGATGCAAAGATGCAGCGTGAAGCAGTAGTTCTTCAACCTTCTTTTTTGATGGTCTTTTAACCAAATCTTGCCATGAGTTTGCTTGGTTGGATTATTCCCGTGTTTTTGTTTGTTTCTCTTTAACCCAACTTCTTACCTGCTCTCATACTATGTTTTTAGATATAATCTATGGTTTTTAGAAACTCCTAGAGCAAGTTGTGGGCATATATGTGAAGCAGATATTCCCTCTCTTGCTAATGGATCGACTTTTTTGTTTGCTTCGATTGCTGAATGTTCGAGCACCCACAAAGTAACTTTATTGCGGTCTGTAAGGCTATTCACTTTACGAATATTTTCCAAAGCCAGTCTTGATTGTATCTTGGGGTTCGCTAGTGCTCTCAATACCCCCGGGCAGTATGTTGCAATATAGATCCGCTTATTTTCATAAGCCCTCTGATTGATTTCAGTTACACAATGCAATATTGTGCATGTCTCTGCTTGAAGAACCGTGGTATATTTTCCTAATGGAAGGGTGATCATTATATTTCTCACGCGGTTGTAGATTCCAGCTCCAGTCTCGTTTTAGATCTTTGATCCGTCAGATCAAATCTCCGAACCTGTCTTTATAGTTGGATTGATTCCAGCTTATACGATCCGTGATTTCCACCTCGAAATTTGTTAAAGGCTTAAAAATGTTACAAACCAATAACGAAACGTCAAATACATTCGACAAAAAAATATGTCAATTACTGTTCCGAGCTACATTTCCTAAAAAAAAAAAGAAAAAGAAGATTACCGAAAAAAAGGTCAACAAATAAAGAAAAAAAGAAGAAGTTTGCACTATCCGCATACACCATCGCGATTTTGGCATGTTATAGTAACTATGTTCTATAATGACGTCATGACGCCTATATGATAGTAAATAAAGTAATTTATATATTTCTAAATATACAAAATATTTCAAAAATATATTTTAAATGTAAAATACAAAATCTATTTTATATTTCAATTTCAATTTTACATGCACCCAGTCCTAGAAGCAATGGCCTTTTTTCCTGAGGTTTACATATGTATGTACTCTACAGAATGACATGTTTAAACATATTATAAATCCCCATATTCATAAAATTAGTTTTCATGCAAAAACGTACCTTTTTTAAACTTTCTAAACTACGGAGTGAGCTTTAACATACGTGTTTTACATATTGTTAAAATTCTATGAAACTCAGGCCAATGAGTGTATATCTGTTTTTTTCTCAGTCCCGACGTTATATACACATATATAGGTATATACCTCGTATATTTCGTAAGTGTGTGCCAAGCAAACTTACATATCAACTTGAAAAAAATGTATTCGCCCTGGCAAACAGGAAACCTGTATTATAGGGCACGTACTGCATATTTTGAATATGTCCGTTTCCCTTTTAGATACATTCGTAGAGATAGGTAAGGTACATTCAACATATGAAACAACAGATTGCGAACTTTTACCAGTAGAGTTTGATCTCCACAATACGGATAAAAGCTTTTCAAGATATTACGTTTCCGGTGTTTCCGAGATTTTCACTTCAGTCCATGCCTGAATAAAGGAGGCTTTTATGCAGAAAGCATCTTTCATCATGTGCCATCGTACAAATATTTCAAATTATTTTAAAAGTTATTAATATAACTGCCAGAGAGATGTAAATTAATGAAGGTTAGACAGTGTATTTGTATTGCATGTAATAGTTTCTTTTAGTACAAGTACTATCAGCTATAATAAAATCGTCGTATATTTCCAGATTGTGCTTTATAGTGAATATGAAACTACTACGTATATGTTGTTTCCATTCATTTCTTGAATTTTAACTATAACACTTGGGTTCCCACGTATCCCGAATTAATTAAATCTGGTGTAGTGCGGAGTGATCGAATATTTACGTGTCTATTACTACACTACAGGCCTTGTGATATCTTTTGATTTAACTTTAATTTACTTTACGGCGTTATAATACTACTTGTTTTACGTGAAACAGAAATCAACAGTTTACTTTTCTACCAAGTTGGTAACTAAGGAGCAAAATGATTAAAAGGGTATAGATTTATACAATGTTACAGACATCTTTTTAAACAACAAACAATACATACTTATATTAATTTAAAACAGAGTAATAAGGCAATAAATCTGTAAACAATTTTCAATAGGGATTACAGGGTTCTGTAATCTATATTGAAATTTATAAAAGTACATACCTGGCTAGTTATGAAAATAAGCTTGTAAATAAGTTATTGGCCTGTGTTGATAAAGTTTTGAGATTTGTTGACGAAAACATTAAAAGACAAAAGCTTCTGTATTTCTGCAGATAGTATACTTTAAGAAATGATATGAAATTAAGCATACTGTTGAGAGTTGTAGAATGAAATGTCCCTGTAGAAAAGCTTATTTAAATAATCAAAATCTCAAGTAGTATGGCAGAAGCTATTGACAAAGAGCGTAATGTTTTTAATTCGAATAATAATGACATTAATGCCTTTAAATTTAATGGTGTAATGCAGCTTCCCGCAGGAACAAAAATCAAAAGTTTAAAGGTAAGTTTCTTCCACGTTTTGAGAAACAAACTGTTTAGCAAGTCATTAAAAAAGAAAATATTTCACATAAAATTTTATCAAAACTTAATGATTCGACTCTAATGATTCCCGAATATTTTGAAGTGAAATGGTTATCTTGTTACAAGATGAGTCCAATACCGACGGTTTTTTGAGCGTATCCACAAGAAAGGGGCAAGCCTTTCGGCAAATCATCTTCGTAGAAACAAAGAATAAAAGTTTGGTGAAAACCTGTACTGTAATGAATGAAATCGTGAGTGCTTTTTCTTATCTTACCCATACTTGCAATTATTCTTTTTAAATCACACTTGTAGCATAAAGCATCAGTGTAGATATGTTAGTAGCGATTCTTCAAAGAATATTCTAACCAAAATAATGAAGTTCGTATCCGGGATACGCCTTATTAGTGATGAAAATACAAACAACTCATTAAAAAAAAAAACAGGAAAAAATTAAAACTGGTTCAACGATAAATCAATCGATGTACCTATTGTATGATAGTGATTTTGAAATATTTTGCATATTAATAGATTTAGAAGAGATAGAAGAAAAAACTTCTATAGCAACTTCCCAATGCTCAATGAGAACTCCGTGCTCGTAAGCTTCAAATTATTTAATCTTCTTTGTCAAGTACAATAGTAGTAATAGCAGAGCATGGAGGTCTAATTCCTAAAATCTTGCAAGCAAAATATCATTTTTATCCATGTAGCAACAGCTTCAATGCAAACATCTTCCAGTACTATGAACAGATGAATGAAATGAGATATAGAATGCTACTAGGAATATTATACTTTGGATGTTGCTAAGTACCGAGGGACCTGCCATTCCAAGTGAGTAATTACGAAAGAAAGGAGTGGGCCTATATGGGATGAAGAAAACTCACCGGATAAGACCCTATTGAAGATTCCATTTTAGTTGAATCTAGAGTAGAGTTTTACATATATTTATTTATGTTTAATGTTTATATATATTCTTTTATTATTAATAATCTTTATCACGGAGATTATTACATACTTATTATTTTTATTATTTTCAGCCTCTATTCCCCTTCTTCTAGTGAAATGTTCCCTCCCACTTTCCGGAACAAAATGTTTAACACATTTTCAAAATTTCTCGCAAAAATTCTTGTCAAGAACATGAAGTGAATGGAGGTTATTTTTTTTTGTACAGTACAAGTATTTAGAACCAGAGAAAAGATATCGCGTGTGTATAAAAAGCGTCGAAGAAACCTTCTAACGTTCGATTTGTCATTAGAACTATTCCATTGCATTTTGAAAATGTCTCTTGACATTCCTGAATCATTCAAAAAAGGTTTATTGATTTCTGAGAGAAAGGAACGCGAGGATGTCTTCGAACGAAATGAACCTTAAATTGGGTTAGTACTTTGTAAGTTATCAAAAGAGAAAGGGAGCTATTGAAAAGGTATCGCAGGAAGACGCCAAACTTCCTTAAGTATTAACTTAATAATCAACCGAAAAGACCAAAATTGTAAAGACAGTGCCAAAGTTTTAGAATTTATAAAAAGTTTCGAATAGCACAACATAATGTTAAAATTTCGATAATTAAAGGAAGAACTGGAAAGAAACAGGTGGGGGTCCTATAAAAGGGGTATATACAGTGTGTCCCCGGATGGACTGAACAAGGGGAAAAGAAACTATTTGTAGCTTAACGCAAAAATGCCATTCTTTATAAAAATATTGTTTTTCTCAAAACCCCCAATTTTGAAATAAAAATCTAAATATTTTAACAGCTGAGAAAATTACAAAAACGCAAAAATTTAAGTAGAAAAGTTTCATGCTTTTATTTAAATCATGCTATCCTATGACTATCTTTTATGATAACTCAATAAGTAAATCAAGTTACGTGTTATTTGTCAATGTTATTACGTATTTGTGAATCTTACTGCGATTTACTTAACAGTAATGCTAACTCTAGAACACTCTTATAACTTTGGAATTCAGAAACCTCAATAGAAGTTTTCTAATGTTCATGTGTGCGAACATGCTTTACAATTTGGTAAAAAAAATTGAAATTTACGAAGGATTTCGGAAGGAAACAAAATTTTTGTATGTGAATTAAGAAATTCTGATGATCTTCACGTTTAGACTTTTGCTTATGGATAGGAGAATATCAACTTGTAATCGAAATTTCCGCAAAAACATTGTTTTTTCGGATAAATCGACATTTACAACCAATGGGAAAGTTGCAAAACTGTAGATTTTAGTTGAGCGCAAATTTGAATTTCAAAATTGCAACTAGATGTCAGTATTACAAGAATGTTTATAAGGTGCAGTGTGGTGTTATGTATAAAAAAATTACGGAAGCGGTAAATTCTGTCACTGAAGATATGATCCACAATGTTTATAAAGAATTTGTACGTAGAACTGAAAAGTGTGTATAGGTTGGAGGATACCACGTTGAATAAAATGTTTTTTCTTCATCTTAAATGTGTTTTTTATAATTTTCACAGTTGCTAAACAAATATTTAGATTTTTCTTTCAGAATTGATGATTTTGAGACAATCAATTTTTTTTTATAAAGAATGACATTTTTGTGTTAAGTCCCAAATAAAAAAAATCCCTCTTATTCAGTCCATCCCGGGATATAAATTTAAGATTTGTGGATGGTTCAAGTATCTATTTTTTTTTTCCAATCGATAATATGTAAGTAGAGGTACAACTTTTACTAACGTACGCGGGCGTATTACGGTTTTGTAATAATTGAAAAAATTTGAATTAAAATAGTGATAATTAAAGACACTATAACAGACACTGATGCACGCGTTATACTTTACGTTCTTGCTCAACAAGTGATCGTTTTCTATTTTTGCACACGTTTGACATAATCAATTTTTTGTTTTAGTTTGTTATTAGAAAACTTCGAGTTGTAGAGTACACTTTTGACACTTACAGAGTAGCATTACGTCCAATCATGATTCGCTTTTGTAGCGCGCTTCTTTTCAAATTATGAAATTTAATCTAATAATTATTGTAATGGTTATTATATGACGATTAATTGTGTAAAAGCTTTTATTATGGGAAAATACAAAGATGTGTGGCTATACATGAGTTATGTTTCTGTGATATACAGAAACTCAAATGTATGCGATCTATGGTCGTTATCTTGATGCGAAGTTACACTTTGTGCTGTCATACTCTTTGTGTATGAAAGTGGGTTATATCTAGTAGCCAAACGTGAATGATGCAAGTCCTCAAAATGTGCTATTTTTGCAACAAGGAACATTGGAAATCCATAAAAAAATGGAAGGTGGAGATTTGATGGTCCATTCATCAGACTCATCGAAATGCAATTTTCATCAAAGGGTATCAATTGGAGATGGGTATCGCAGCGCTGCGTTATTGAGTTGATACACTCGTGTGCGTTACAAGTATCGATACGATAGTCACAACGCTATGACGCAATTCATTTTCACTCGCTACTTTCATACGCAACAATAGCATTGGGATCATCACCCCATCTGATTATAGTTTTTAGAATGCAAAAACGTGCAATACGTTTGATAAATGGTGTCGACTGCCGTACTAGTTGCAAACCTTACTTAAACTCAATGGGGGTTTTGCCGTTGCCATTTACATAATGCAGCTACTTGTGTATGTGAAAAACAATCTAGGAAACATAACAAATGTAAATACTTATCATTCATATAATAGCGAAACTCCTCCATATTAAAGAGTCCATTACACAGATTGTCCTTTTATCAAAAAAAGTCAGTGGTTTGCTGCTATAAAAACTTACAAATTGCGAGACATTTTTTAAAATATATCACCTCCAACTAAATTTAAGTCTGCAGTAAAACACTTTTTACTTGAAAAATGCTATTATTCATTCAGTGATTTTTTGTTTTGAGATCAACCAAGCTAAATGATTGAGTCTGAATGTATATTCATTTGCTCCGTACCCATACATTTGCACAATATCTATATATAACTGTTATGAGCTTTGTGTTGTTGTACTATTATGTGATACTGTAGTTTATTCGATTTGAGTTAGAGCTTAATGACTGATTATAGTTATATATTCTATGTTCTAAATTTTATGTGTATACTTGTATCTTTGATATTACTGACTTGTCCCATACTGTACTGTAGTCGAGGAGATTAATCGAGGAGATTAATAAACTATTATTACATTCAAAACAAACCCACATTTTGTATAATAAAGCTGCAAATAGGAAATTGGAAGTTCCAGAAAATACTCATTTGCGTGAAACATATATATGCAAAAATATAAATTAAAACATATACAATTGAGAAATCAATTACTCGCTGTGATGATGGTTTGTATAACCAACAATCTCTGAAAATCAAACATAAAATTTAATAATATCCCTATGTTTCTGCCAAGAATTTTAATAAATGTTTTAAATTACTGAACATACATGTGAGAATGTAAAACGGTAATAATTAACCCAATTTGCGTTTCATATAATTAATGTTTTGGTTAATTAACGTAACAGTAATTAGGACAGAGCATAAATATTTATAAGCAAGGAGTTTAAACTTATCATTGACATATAATAATAATACTAGATAAATGTATTTATTTGCTAAAAAATAATAAAATATACAGACAAAAAATAATTACTCAATTTGAATATAAATGCATCACATTGAATATAACATAACTTCCTATACAAGCAAGAAGATAATGTATTTGTATTGAGAATAGGATTTGTTCAGTTTTCCAAACCCGTGAATTTGTTAGACGAAACAATTTTTTAGTTCAAATGTAATCAATATACTAAAATCATTATGAACATATAATATTATCACCACAAAAATAATTATTTTTGATTTGAGTAAATAGATTTTCTCAATTGGAAATTATCATATTTATGCCTTAATAATTTATGTATATTTGATAGAAGTATATGAAAGTATTATTTGAAGTATTGCCATTATTTGCCTCCAAAATATAAGTATATTGAACTGATAATACTTACCTGCTTAATCTAAGCATTTCTACTATTCAAAGGTAATAATTACCTACTAATATTGTGTCTGTATCACCAAAAAACCTCGGTAGGGGAAAATTAATAAATAAAGAAATATTATTTAATTAATTAAATAAATTTACTGTCCTACTTCATAGTTTTACAATGTTGGGAGAAGGTAGCGTATCGCGGTACTCCAGGAGTGCGCACGTGATATTGATGCGTAGAGATTAGAGGTATAGATGTTATCCGTTTCCGTCGTTGCGAGCGGTGTTCTCGGGATACTTCTCACTCAATGCCTGGGCCTGGTATCTAGTCGGCGTTGGTTACTGATATAATTTCAATCAGTATGATAATTTGCTGGTATTACCTACTGAAAACTAATAACTAGTAAATACCTACATATGTTTGTTAATGTACGCACCTACCATATTCATATATCATCTACACAATGGCACTGACTCTAAGTATTATTTCAAAGTTTGTTAAACCAGTAATCCTTTGATATTAGATAACACGTACGTACTTGCCTTCGAATATTTTAATGGTAGCATCTGTACATCAGCCCCATTCCACCCCATTCTCTAAGTAGCTATGAAACGGCTGGGGTATCCATTTAGATTTACTTACACTCACAACCAACAACACTGTTCGATGGTCAATCAAAAAGTGACGCCAAGTAAAGCGTATGTATATGCAAAACCCCCTAAACCCCCTAAAAAAGAAGTAACCAATGACAGATAAGTTGTAGTGCAATAAATGGTGGGGTAAAATTCGTTTCACATGTTTTAATATTATGGTAATTTCAATTTGATATTTCATGTTTTCAGTACAAAACATTTAATAATTTTATATAGTAATTCATTATACCAAACATATAAGGGATTTTATTTTGAATCTACAGACTTTCTCACTATGATTGCATAGATTTATTCCTTACAACAATAACAATGTTCATTTGGAGGAAATATCCTTCAATGCAAATATTTATACTATTTGTTTTAAGAGTATATTGTGTTTTCAGAGAATTTACTCTTAGGTTCTAACCAACAAGATTTAGTTCATTTAAATATATATTAAGTTTCGATTTCTGAATAAATAAAAATATTCAGATTGATAATACATTTTTTTTGTGTGTATACATTATACGTATGTAATGTTTGTTGTTCTTTATATACTCAGCAATTTTTTATTGTAACGATACAATTGACATTTTTTTACTAAGGCATTTGAAATTTGACAGAAGTTAATGCAAGTAATCAAAAAACCCTAGTACAAGAAATTAAAATCCGGCAACACTGCAGCATCTTAGTTTTTGTATTTAGTCTCTCATTTCTCTTACCCATTAAATAATTCCTGCCATTCCAGGATCTTAGTGTCCTAAGTGCCCTGATCTAATCTGTACAGGTCTCTGGCTGGTTGATCTAAGCAACCTTCTGGGTTCTTTTTTGGTTTGCCGAAAATTGCTTGTCTTCTTGCGTCCAGAGCCTCGTATTCACACAGAATGTGGTAAGCGTTCTCTGTCCTCTCATTGCACAATCTGTAGTTGGTATCTCCAGTGTTGATCTCAATTTTCTGTAGGTGTCTTTTCAGTGTACAATGTCCTGTTAGGAGCCGTATTACGATGGTAAGATGATTCCCACTGAGCTGCAGTAGTTATTCAGCCTTTTTTTGATAGTCGCTTAACAAAGTCTTGCCATGAGTTTACCCGGTTTTATTATTCCAGTATTCTTTTTGTTTCTCTTTGACTCAACTTCTCACCTGCTCTCGTGCGGTGTTTTTAGACACTCCTAGAACAAGTGCTTGGCCTATACATATATGTGGAGCAGATGATCCCTTTCGTGCTAACTCATCGGTTTTCGTTTGAGTTGCACCACTCAGAAATTATTCGAACAATTTGATGTAAACAAAAAATGTATACATTATTTAAGCACAGGGTTTAGGTGCTTACATATCATCGCGAAAGAGATGGTAATCTAAATCAAGAATTTTCATAAACTTATTTAATAGAAATATCAATAATTATAAAATTGTAAAAGTGAAATTCGTTATGTATATATCATTAATTTTAATAAAATAAAACCATTTTTCGCACTTAATTCAATCCACTCCTATTGGATTCGGCAAGTATGTTTTAATGTCACTTCATTTGCATGCACAACAATATTTCGCCATTATTCTCTATTAATTGCATGCACATTAATTATATAAGTATATTAGAACAATTTACGTTACCTGATTACTGTTACTGATAAATATAAACTAGAACACACGAACGACCTTCTTCTTCTTTTTCTTATAAGAAACAAAAATGTTTTTTGAATGTGCCAGGACCAAGAGCTTGCTAAACAGCCCTTATTTGGCTTTTTTTTCCAAAATTTGTTCCAATTGATTTCTCTTGAAAAGAGTTGCGTTTGATGACTTTGGTAAATGCATCTTTTGTATAATAAAATCTCCACGTGCCATTTTTTATATGTTCCACGTTATTTTTTATTGATCACAAATGTCGTTGTGCTGGCATATATCTATTTAACAGGTGTAGTATGCTCCTACATCTATGTATAATACTAATGCCTAACCTCACTTTCAAACGGCACTGGACAACAATGAAACTACGTAGTTTTAATGACGACTAACTTTGCTGTTTAAGTACGAGTCGTCCGTTTACATACAAATGCTGAAATCGACAGTCGTATTTAAGAATAGAATATCGAACCAGATCGAACGAATGTCGGTGCAATCGCTTTCAAAGTGTCTATTTGACATCTGATGTTGCACCGTCAAATTTCTATGCAACACGGAAACATAACTTCACCTTATATCTTTGTATTATTACATAATGACTTTGTTCGCGGAACAATCGCAAATCACTCAGAGCCAATCAAATAATTTGAATTGAAGTTGGGGATTTATTTCAACTAATCAAATTACGTCTGACTGATTTATGATTGCTCCACGAACAAAGCTAATAAAAGCCTAGATCGAACACCATATAATAACAATAATCACTACAATAATTCTTAAATTAAATTTCATAATTTGAAAAGAAGCGCGCTACTGAAGCAAATCATGATTCGAGGTAACGTTTCTGCATCGGTATTGGAGGGAATCAACCCTACAATTAGCCACTCGTTCATACCAGCAGCGCCTAGCGGGCGAAAAGTGAACATGCAAACATATTAGCGTAGATACTAATTTTCAAAATGAGTCAGATCGGATGCTATGGTAGAATACAATAAAATTGAACTGGCTACTAAAAATTAATTAGTTAGATAATGTAAAATATAATTAGCGCTTTCGCGACCGGTTTAACACATCACTAGTTACTTCGTTCAAATTACCCCGCATGCCAAAACTATCGCTGTTTGCAAGCAGACGCTCATCATTGTAGCCATAGAGGCAGAAAAGAATAAAGCTATCAACAGAAAAGGGAGATACTTTCTTACCAGCACGTGGAAAAGTTTACTATGTTGCTCAATGAAACGAAAAGTTTACGGTTGGATACATCAGAGGCATAAATGCAGAACCAGTCCAGTTATTTTTATGGATCGTGAAAACTTCGAGCAAAACTTTGACACATGACGAATTTCAAACGAAATATTGTATGTATTTATGTGGCGTAAACATATTCTAAGTACAGCTAGGAACATTTGTATACTTGCATTGCACATTTAATGGAATTTGGATTTTCGTTCAAGAACTTCCGCATTGTAATGTATTCATTGAAGAGAGAGAGACAAAAATCGAGTGAAACAGATTATCAAAATTCAAGAAGAAAATCTTTTGAATTGTAGTATTCCTAAATTTTGTTTTGGGTTAGCTACCAGCATAATTATATGTAATGGAACTTTTTTACAGCGAAAAGAACCAACCAAAATTGTACAATTTAAGAAGCTAGCTAGCTTTTTTTTTCAGTTTTACCGAGAATTACTTATTGAGGTGCATTGGTTCAAGTAGTTATAAAATATTAACAAGAAACCTTTTTAATTGTTGAAGTGGTGTTCGGATTATACAAAACCTGTAATATGCTGTAATCAATAGTAATTAAATTACAGATTTATATTTTATATATAATATATATAATTGCTAAGAACCCCAACGGGGTATTGCCGCTCCTAGAGCTTTCTAGATCTAAAATACGGGTAGATCAATCCCCATTCTCTCCTATATCCTCTCTCACATATCCCTCCACCTGTCCCTGTCCTGTATCTTCTCCTGCCATCGATGAATACCGGCTTTGTTAAGGTCTTCTTTAACTTCTTGTAGCCATGTAGATCTAGGCCTGCCTCTTCCTCTTCTGCCTCCTGGTTGCCATTCCAAGATACTGCGGATTACTGCACCATTCCCGGCCCTCCACACGTGTCCCAACCATTTTATTCTCTGCCTCTTAATTTTTTTAACCACGTCACCTTCCATTAGCTCGTTCGTTAATTCATAATTGGTTCTTCTTCTATATTCACCATTGTCCATTTTTATTGGGCCTAATATTGTTCTTAGTATTTTTCTTTCTTGTATCCTAAGCTCTTCTTCTTGTTTCTTGGTCATCGTTATTATCTCTGCAGCGTATAGTACTATCGGTTGTATTATAGTCTTATAAATTCTCATTTTTGTTCTCTTTCCCAATATTTTAACTTTTTAAGAGTTTCTATTTGCTTGATAGGCCTTGTTCATATTGGTTATTCTTTCTCTTATTTCTGCGTCCCTGCTCCCGTCATTTGTTATTGTCACTCCTAAATGCTTAAATCTGTTCACCTTTTCAAATGTGTTTCCTATTTAGTTTCCTATTTTAACTGAATTATTTTTACTTTCTCGTTTCGTGTCTAGTCTCATTAATTTCGTTTTCTCTTGGTTTATCTTTAGTCCCATTTTGTTCCCTTCTCTCACCATTTCATCCAGTATTGTTTTGGTCAACTGTCGATTTTTTGATACAATTACGATATCATCAGCATACGCTATTATTTGTGCTCCCTTTGTTCTTATGGTACCCTTATCTATTTTTCTTAATACATATTCCAATGCTAAGTTAAATAATGTTGTCGATAATGAATCTCCTTGTCTTACCCCTTTATTTATTTCAAAATCCTCTGTCTGTCCCTTCTGCGTGTTTACACTTACTCTTGTATTTGACATTGTCATTTGCATTAATCTCCTTAATTTATGTTTGATTCCCATTTTCTCTAAAGCTTCCATAAGTTTGTTTCCTTTGAGGGAGTCAAAAGCTTGTTGAAAGTCGACAAATAACATTTCTATTCCTATTTTGTATTCGTGTGTTTTTTCTACTATTTGTTTGAGCGTATGTATTGCGTCTGTTGTTGATCGTCCTTTTGTAAAACAACATTGATATTGTCCTATTAGTTCCTTTGTTTTGATTGCTAGTCGTCTCTGTATTAGTGTTGACAATATTTTATAAGCTGCACTTAGTAATGTCAGTCCTCTATAATTATTGGTATTTTGTTTGTATATTGTTTTATATATAGTGCTACTAGGTAATAGCTATAATTTAACATCAATTCAGATCACCAAAAAGCATGGAATATTCGTTTATAAACACGTACCACCCTACTAACTATCTAAATATCATGCCGTAACTTATCTAACTCTTTAGCAATATTACTAAAAAAATTCCACCATTCGACCGGCTCGTTAGTGAGTGGTCATTGAAATAAAACGTATCTTGGTGTATCTACCACACGCATTAACTTGAGTAAGAACAATATTCGCGCAGTAACAGAAATACTTTCAGGCCTTTGTAAATTGAAAGGACATCTGAGTATGCTTAGATTAGCGCAGGAATCTGAATGTAGATTTTGTGGGGAAGAAGATGAAAAACTACATAAATCGGAGACACATAAAATCTTTTAGGTCGCAGTGTAGTATCACCCTTCATACCTACGTACATACATCCACCCCACCACGCTCACCGTGCGAACCATTAACCCTCCTAATTCTTCATAAATATGATTTAAAATTACCGTGATCAGTTATTAACTCTACGCCTCATACAACAAACCAACCACCCTTTTTCTAAAACATGCAATGTTAACGATGAATTTCCTAGCCTACCTCTCCTTTAAAGTGTTATCCCACCCATCTCGCTAATCATTATCGAGTTTATCTCTAAACCTTATTTTAATTACCGAAATTAGCCGAAATTAATCCATACCTAATTAACGCACTATCCCCCCTAAATACCCCTTTGTTTTTACAATTGATCCAAAATTTTTACTCTCCCCTCTCGTAATATATTCTAAGCATCTAATAACAAACCGGTCGGATTTATTAAATTCCCTAACGCTTCTAATTTCCACTCGCGCCTAATAAAATGTACTGCTTGAGTTATTGCAAGTAATTCTACTTGGAAATTATCGCAATGATCCTCTAATTTAAACTTTTGACTATATATTTCAATTTACAAACAACAAAAGCCGCGTCTGCATCACCCACCTCTCCAGAAGTGTCTATAAGTTTGTTATAAGTAAAACAACCTTTTAATTCCGCGGGAGGAATTCACCCCTCTCCCCCTCTCGTGCCCTATATCTACTCGCCTTTCTAAATTACCCGGTTCTAATCTAATTCCCATTATGTTATTAAAAACTGTTTTATTCGCGTCCTTACGAAATTTAAGTTTCTTTAAATGTGTGTAACTCTACTAATAATATATCCGAAATAACGCACACCGCATCGACCGAAATAGATGAATACGCGTTCATGGCTCTAACTGTTAACAACCCCTACATTTTTTCTAGTAAATGTTTAGATCGACGCATTTTTCCGGTTTGAAGGAAACATCGATTAGTTAAGGTCAGTCCACAGCAGGCTAGGCACATCCAAGTAAAATAGTTAGTTATTGGCATATTAGTTTGTTATCGGAAAGGCGTTAGATAACTTAATTATAAATAGAATAGATTTTTTTATGGGATTATAACATGCTATGAATGTACGGCATGCTTGTTTCGTGAATTTTATAGATTAATGTTTTGGAAAATTTCAGCTTTGAGAAATTAGTTACGCCGATGTAATTTTTTCGACATGTATACTATAGCGCTGGCGTTACGCGTCCCTCTATTTTGCTGTCTGACTGTTGGATTCTTGTCCTACGTTACATTCACTAATCATTTATAAATTTTGTGCTTTCAGAAAACAGTTTAAAGATGCTAATTAATTTTACACCTTTTCGAGCGTCCCAGCGCAACCTCAGGTGTCCCGGTCTCTGAAGTGCTGACTCTACGATAAGTACAACTCGATTTCAAAATATCAACCTTCTAAAAACTCCTGCACTGTTTTGACGCCAGCTCCCCGGCTATAACCTTTGAAAAGATTGTTTCTTTTCTACAAGACCTGAAAACAATCGCATATAGAAAGACACTGAGCTACTTTAAGGACTTGAAATTGTATGGACTTTAAGATTACATCGGCTCTACAATATCATGCGAATGCTATCTCTCACTAATCTAATTTATATCCATAAATCTGCTTATTTTGAGTAAATAAATTCACTATAGGTAAACTCTAAATTTTGTATGCTAAATAAGTAAATTCTAGCTTTCTTATTCCAATCCCGTTCGAAGTATCCTATATGCGAAAAACCCCGAAACGAAATTGAAGTACACTTCGCTTTTTAACGTAAGTCGTTTAGTCGCCGAGGGTGCCGATTTACTTAAATATTCAGCAACTACGGCGCAAAGCTTATTCATATTGGATGTCATCCTATATTGTGAAGGATTTACTTTACCCTTGCGCATTGCACTCCTTCAGTTCTTAATTTATAATCATTAAATAACACTGGAGTTTATTTTGAAACATATTTGCATGGACAAACCTAAATACATATGCATGTATATATGTGCAATATATGTACGCACCTGTTGGAATTTCCTGTGTTACTAGATAAAAGCAAATTTTAGTATGCAAATATTTGGTAGTTAATGTATATACAATTATATGTTTGATTACAATGCGAGCAAGATTTTAAAGTAAATATTTACTTACGTTCATTAATTTATCAGCGCTTCTACTCTGAACGAACATTAACCAACTGCTGTGAACTGATGGTCCAAGCATATAAGTTTAAAGAAATTAAACTTGACAAAATTAATTTAACTAGCTCAGCAAAAATGAATTTAAAAGGGCGCCAGAGATTCTTAAATCTCAGAGTAAATTTTATTTTTAAAATTAATAGTGGGCGTGCAAAATTACTTTCTTTAAAATCCCCAAAAATTGAAACGGCTGATTCAAAAATAAAAGAACTTGTGATTTTTAAAATGATATTTACAATCATTAGATTTATTGTAAAAAGAAAAAAAAACATTTAATACAAATTACAGGGAAAATGAAAACCTTGAATATAAGATTCTGGCAAAAAACAAACCTGCATATGACTCTACAATTTAAAAAGGACAATGCAAATCCTTTAGCAAACAAAATGGTGAATTCGTTCTAGAAGGAATTTCTTATACCACAAAAAATATCCACGTGGTCTCAAAAATTCAAAGCAAACTAAAAATTTAATTCAAATAACGTAGAGAAACAACCAAAATCAAAAAAGAAATTTAAAACAAGCTCACAGCTTCACTTCACCTACCCCGAGGTGATAAAATAAATTAAATTAAAACTACAAAAAAAAAAACGGAAAAATTTAAACTCTAAACGCGATTACTTCTAAAACGAATATTATTAAAAAGCCTTACATGTATGTGCACACCTATCTAATACAATTTAACAAAAGAATTATAAGATAGACGATTTTAAATTCAACCAACGAACTACATCTTAAACTGAAAAGGGATTACCAGAAACGGTAACCAAAAACAACAAAACACGACTATACACGGGCTCGTCTATCTGATAACTCCGTGGGCCTCTACGGTAAACACTCTCATATATATAAAATTTACAATCTGCGTGCGATGAACGCAACGCATCGCAAAGAAAAAACAAGCAAATAAACTATACAATACTGGTACACGCAAAATGTACAAATAAATGAAATTAACTATACAATACTGACCAAATAAAATGATACTAACAATTAATAGACTTGTGGAAACTCTATCATTGTTTTACAAGGCTGCATCTGGAATAAACAAATAGCATACACATTTAAATTTCCGACCACTAGCACAAGGAGGCTCAGGAGCTAATATCGACACTAGCGAGCTTTACTTGAAAAAAAAATGATAGTAAATTTACACCCCCATGATGTAAAAGTATTTGATTTCTAGAATAATTAGATAATATTAGGATAACAATGCTTTTTGGAGTGTATATTTACAATAAAATGTAAAGATTTGATCAAATCTGTTCACTCATAGAAAGATTTTGAAGGAAAGAATAATTAATTTTGTTATAAACAAATACTTTCAGATCAAAACTTAAACTTGTTCATTTTAAAAATCTTATTACACTGTAATAAAGAAGGTTTTACTTCAGTGAAAGAAATTAAAGGAATTTCTTCAAGAAGAAAACCAGATTTCAAAACGGTTCAAATAAAAAAAAAAAACAGAAAACTGGAGGGCTTAAAACCACCAAGTTAAATTCATCTGCAAAATGTGACAAATAAGTGGAAGCGGATTTTAATATCAACCTGCAGAACAAGAGGGAAACATAGGAATTGATACTACAGTAAATAGTAAGACCCATCTTAATCTATAGTAATCAAATTGGGTAAACCAATGTCACACAAAGACAAACAATTACGAAATTCTCGAAGATTAAGGCTCATTTGCCCGTGGCTCACCACAGTCGCTGTGAAAACCATGGTGAACCTACCTCGTCTGGATATTTATATCAAGGACGAGGGAAGGATGGCGGCGTACAGACAAAAATGTACTGAAATGTTCATAACCTAGAATACCTCTGCGCCTGGTAGACTAACAGTCGTAATCACAAACCCATCTTGAAGTTGGCAGTGTTACAATGACGCTTAAATACTCCAACGATAAATTCTCAAGGGTGCCTTCTCCAAGGTTGCCTTGGATTGGGATCATAATATAATTAAACAGAAATCAAGACTTCAGACTAAACTAGTATGCAAGTAGGTCGAAAAACGGCGCTGGTACTGGTACTGCTATATTATATGTAGAGGAACACTAAATCACAGAGAATATCAAGCGGAAACAATATGACTAATATTCTATCGGATACTTTAAAAACTAGTTTTGAAATGCCAACAAGGTTTAAAAGCCCTGCCAGATATAACAAATCTACGCGCCAGTTTGGCGCACCGGGCTGTAAAGTCATAGCGAGTAATGAAAATGCAAACTATCTAACATGAAAATGCTTCAATATAACTTTCATTTGATCCAAACTAGCCTTGCAAAGACCAAATCTGCAATATGTGGTAGAGTTACTCAGCAGATGGTACGAAGACAATTCTATAAAATTTCTGCACTACCTGTACTATATTATTTGGCCATTCTACTACACGAGGAAACAGAATATCATTTCTGCTTTCATCATTATACAGGCCACTATTTCCAAGCCAATGAAGAGCACAACCGTTGTTTGGTGGATAGTGCATAATTTCTTGCTGTTTGACATGTCAGTCTACCACCAATCACATTTAGCAATTCCTCAAGTTTTATCATGGGCATTCGAAAGCGTTCATTGACCTCAAAATTACTTGGAAATGTGTTGTTAATTATGGGCCTAAATGTTCTTACTGTGTGTCGAATAATATTTCTCTCTCTCATTTGTTGCAAATTATCATCTTCATCAGAAGAACTACTCCACATACTGTTTAATTGGATTAAATGTTATTTTGTAAAAAAAAATGACACACCTAACGAAGTACGTACAATATGTATTACAATTTTATTATTGTAATTGTAATTTGTCACCTGTCAAATATGTTCGGAAAGGCTTGTAAAATAATAAGAATTCTCCTGTAAAATTATAAAATTTATAGAAACTGTAACACATTTTTTTACAAATTGTAAAAAAAATATCTGCTGTACCTAACAGCTGTAACTTTTATATCGATTTCTTCCTACCCGGCTCGAGTGCATCTTTTTGTCAACTTTTTATCACTCTAACGCAAAATATTGTCTTATTGATTGTTTATTATTTAACTTTGAAGCGAATTGTTTTACTTGTAGTTACGCTCCGGAAGAAAGAAATAAACATTTCTAAAGCGGCAACAGTAAGTGAATTTCATATAATAATAATAACTCTCTATTGCTGGAAGATAAAATTTCTTGATAGGAACCCTCTACGTTCCTTACATGTACTATCTGTAAAGAAATATATTGCCTAAACAATGCAAATAATATGACTATTTACCTGCCGCAATCATGAACCCAAACGATATAGATCTTTGTCTCTAAGTGTTAGTAGAAATTTACTTACCTATCGCTGAAAGTACATTAAAAGCAATATCCAAGTCTTGCTCTTTCCTCTAATTTTATTTACTGAATTACTAAAGCTGTAAACATAATATTGTGGTAGTGAAAATGATTACCTAAACTTTCGTAGAACATCGTCTTTAAGGAGCTTTGGCTAATATAGTTAATGTAATGATTCCGTCATCATATAGGAAGATACTACGGATACTCAAGTCATCTTTTCCGCAAGATTACGTCTGAAATTTATTTCTGATTGCAGATACCAAATTAATCAATATAGAGTTAGCGAGACGCCATTACATGTTTGCTGGATCAAATAATTTATTAAACCGCTATAATCTATGCTTTCCTTTTTTTTCTGTCTTTTTTATGATGTTTCCCTTAGAAATCTTTTTATCAATCGCTTCCATAAAAAGATGAGCCCAATATGGTAATAGATGAGCCTACATTGGCGGTAATGCATGTGCATACATTACCATATTTTCACAAAAGATGAACACAGAAAATTCGCATTGTATCTATTCTACCTGATTGATTATTATGGAAATGTCGATAGTAAGTTGCAGATAGAATAACTGCGAAATTGTGTAAAAAAAAGTTTAATCAAATCTGATCATATTCAAATTATAACATTTCCACCTACAAAGTCTCTGTTTAACATGTAAAGAAAACAGGTGTAACAACTATCAGTTATTTAAAGCATATATTTTGTTAATGGTATATAATGTTTGTGTGTTATCATGATTAAGAGTAGATGATTAAGTAATGTTAGTATACAGATGTCCTACCAAATTATGTATATATATATTTCTCAAAATTTTTGATTAATTTCGCGGTATTAGCGGATCCATAATAAAAACACAAAAATATTTTGACATTTACTTTTTAACGTTTTGCTAAGGTGCACATTAGGTTTTTGAAAATGTCATATAAATTTAAGGAGAAAAAAATCTTCGACAAAATAAAATAATATAGTAAAGTAGTAGTATAGTACAATATAAAATTTAATTTATTAATACATAAATTTCTATCATCTATAAATTTTATTTATATTTTTTTTTATAAATAGAATTTTAATTCAGTTTTTACCATCTACAGTATTAAAAGGAATTCACTTAAAAGTTGAAATACTAAATTTTTCTTGAAAATTTTGTGGAATTACAGAATAACTTTAGTGTTTTTAAGTTACTACTTGTATTTGTTTCTAACACCAAACGGAAAATATTTTACAGTAATTTTAAGTTTTATTTTGTATAAATACACTTGCACTTTGGATATATACACCGTATAAAATGTAAAATTGTATTATGCATTTTGATAGTAGTAGGTGTATTGCTGTGAGTGAACTATTCTATAACAGCTATCACACCTTCATAATTAATGGATGGTGGGATATTTGAATTCCCCATCATTGTGATGATATCTGCGCCCGCTGGTGAAGTTAAAGTGTGGATGCCGTCGCTAGCTGAGTGATAACACTTGCCCACCTGCAGTTAGGGATACCCCCGACGAAGTAGCCGTTTTCGAGACCATCACCGGACATAACCGCCGCATACGCCGACAGAGGATCAACTCGCCGAGATAACGCCTAGTGCAAAGAACCAACAAAAACCGCAAGTTTACCGCCTAGGTATATTATTTCTTTGTTTGTTATTAGTTGTAACTTCAAAGCCATATTTCTGTTTGTCCTTTGTTTAGATTTCAACAATTTCAATAACTAAATAACGTTTCAAGGGGACCCCATTTACCTTACCTTTTATTATTGCTTTGTTCATTTTTTCATTATTAAGGAATACATTTTATGAGTCATTACGTTGTAAATTGTTTAAAAAAAACTGTTGTTAAAGTGAAACCAATATCTTTCATTCACATCAGGTAGTCACTGTGTTTGTCCTATACAAAATAAAACTATTACTAATAATACTGCTTTTTTTTTTCTTAAATAAAAAGTATTATGTACCATCTTTAGCAAAATAAATGCGAATCTAATCCTCAATTTTTAATACAACCGAAGCTACAGCACACTGAAATAGTAATTAAAAATTATTTGGAAACAATTTTGAATTATGCATTGCTCGGTACGCAGTACTTACAGTTGCGGTTGCATAAATAATCGAAGATTTACGGATTTTTTTTAATACTTTTTCAATTAGTCAGAGTACACAGTAAGCTACTTAATAAATATTCACTAAACTTCCTCGTTTCCTACACTACCCATAAGTTGAACAACAAATTTAAGCATATTGTATATTTATAGCAAACCATTACCTTCTATATATCAGGTATTTAGTGAACGTGATAGAAATCCCACCTAATCTAATACGGTATTGCATTATACGCACCAGGTGCATTGCATGTGTATCTGTTTTCGGGTTTGATTCTGCGTATTAACATACCTATACAAACAAATCACCAAACGTGTACTGACATGCAAAGTGTAACCTTGTGTTATTGTAATGGAACCGGGTTTTCCTATCTGGGGACATTTGGGGATGGCGAGCCCAATTTCAAATAAGACAAAGCCAAACTCCGTCTCACAGATAACCCACACCTGCTCTTTTGAGCGACCAGCCACTGCTGGAAAGCGATCTTTTTGTTCGGTAACGATTGGTTTTAGAAAATCTAGCCAAAGATGCTTTCCAACAGTGTTTTCCTCCGTCAGTCGAAGCAGGGCCGTTAGTTAGCCTAGAGATTGCTGATTTACCCACCTCGTCGGCTTTCTCGTACCGATGACAACTTCCTCTCCAGGTCTTTACCAAGGGTTCAAACTGATCTTTTTTTTTAAAATGGTGAAATAATAGTACGACTAATATTTTTACAATTATATATTGAACATTTAAGACATTGGAAAGAATCTAACAAACTACACAATTAAATAAAATAACAAGTGAACAAAAAGAAACAAAACACAAACTTTGTCTTACTGAATATTTTAAAATTTTATACTGTTGATTAACATAACCTCTGGTAAATTTTCCTTACAAATTTATTTATTTAGGGAGAGAGAGAGAAAAGCCAACGAGTTACGGTTTTCACGTAATTGCATTGGTTAGTTTTAAGCAGAGATTTTAAACATCTTACCAGCCGACGTGGGAAAAATAATTCTTCTCGTAATCCAAATTTTAAGGCACAAAACTTTACACAACACTCACAATTTTTTTAAGCTAAGAAAAGGGGGTAATTTTCATGAATTTTATCACAAAACAAAACACCTCTCGAGGAAAGCTTTTGCTTCCTGTTCTCGAATTTTAAGCGTATTTTGATTGCAAAAACTAAGATGAGAAGTTTTAACTTTAAGATTTGGAAACGCCCGATACGAAATTAGAGACGCGTGCTTTTACTTTAGCTGTAACGAAAACCACGACTTAATTAAATTAAAACAGCAATGTAAAGAATTTTTATAAAATTTGATTGTGACGTCATTTTGCACCGATAACTAGTTCGGCCTCTCTTTACAGGAGGGCGCAAGTATGACCGAAGGCGTTATTTTTCTGACTTTCAGACGCCCTACTTGAGAGGAAGGTGGGAACTGCTGAACAGCATTTGTAACATACAATAAACAAAGAAGCAGATAACATACAAATACCATATTATTTTAATTACGCGAGTCTTTAATCGAAAATAGGCTTTTATTTCCTGTTAGGTAGACGCTACTCAGCAAATGCCACGGTACCTATCAACTACGTATTAATAAAATGAATTTATATACTTGCATTATACAGGATGGAATTTCGAATTCTTACATTATTAAACGTTAATTCCAGTGTGCATAAAAAAATTCAACATTTTAAAGATGTATTGGGAACATCTGCTTACGTAATAAGTTCAGATTTGAGTCAAATAAATTAAATCACCCAAATGACCGCATTCATTTAGTTAAACAGCTAGTAAATTTGTCTAGTCTAGATCAATTAAGATGTGACTAGAAGTATTTTATAATTCCACATGTGAGTTGGACAAAATAACCCCTTAACAATAGACAATACTTGACTATCTTTGCTCGTCAAATTTAAACTCGTATAGTTCTCGACAAAATAAGATGAAATGAGTGTGGACCTCTCCTGACTATTAAATTAGTCAAAAAAGTGTTAAAATTTTCAACAGTGCAGCTTTTTTCGGCGTATTTTTGTTGATGCTAGGTTCTTCATCATGCAAAACTCATAAAATCTATATGCAATACTCTTTCTGTAGAATTTTATTAATAATTTAATAAATCTTTGTTTAAAATGGACCTTGATATTTTTACACTTGGCAGTGTTTGGTGCTCTAGATTTTGTGTAAATTATCAAACTAAAATGAGTAAAAAATAAAAATTGTAGTTCAAATAGCAGCTTATTATTAAATTTTAATATTCTATTGCGCCATCAGGTGCTTTTATTACAGCTTTAATGTTTTTAATTGTTCTAGGAACGGATGCTATTACAAGCAGGTTAGGAGGAATGACGTCTATGTGATGTTAATAAAAATATAAATTCACAAAAGAGAGAAACTATATTGAAGCAAAGGGGGAATAGAATCTAAACATTCCAAAGCTGTTCAAACTACGAAGCTATGAAAGAAAGGACGCAAGGCATCCAGACACACTAACAGCGTATCGCAGGAAGAGAAAAGGAAGCTCTAACAAAAGTAATCTAAAAGGAAATTTCTTTGCTAAGTACCAAACATAATAAGTGCGATACTGAATTATATTGGTGTGTACATTAAATATAGATATATTAACGACAATTTGTTCGTTAGAGACAATTAAATGTTAACTTGTCTGAACTAAGCAAAATAAATAAAATCTCACTATGATGAATTAAAAATACAAGTATATAAATAACAGTAAACTAACTAATTTATTTATAACGATCTTAATAATTCATTAAATTAAATAATAAAATATATATAAATTGTTATATCAATCATTTTAAATGAATAAATTGTTTGATAGCCAATAAAGCACCAATAAAGCTAAAAACTGTTGTTCAACTAATATTTAAGCAATTATATGGAGAAATCCTCCATATTTCAATACCTATTCCTTCCAGCTGTAATATTCCTCCACTAAAACCTTGGTGTATACAAGCTCTTTCCCTCGTCCTAAATAAATTACTTCATAGGAGCCTGAGAAATATGTCAAAGAACCCTTTAGTACAAAATACACATGAACAGTATTCTCTATAACATATCTAAGGAATAGATAGTCGCAGACAACTACATACTTATTGTTAGGAGAATATTAAATGCAATGATATGCAACAAAACACAGCTTTGAATTTCATAGCCACTTTGAATTTGCGTTTCGTTACAAGAAATGGAGTATGTAGTTACTTGTAGTTTTGCCAGAATTCAGTGTTAAACAAATGCAATGTTTTTAATTGATTTACAATGTTTGAATTTCCCCTCTTGCTAAATTTTTGTTAATTTGGCGATTTACTGTCTCCTCCTCCTACTCCTTGTCAATCGATAACAACAAAACGATAGTTATGGATAGTGAAGTAGATCATTATAATAATGCATACCTTAATATAATATTTTAACTCATATTATCATTTTATATCTGATTGCTGGAAAGACATCATTGTCATCCTATCCCTAAGGTAAAAAGTTTATTGCTTTGTCTTTCAAAGATCTTTGAAAAAAATATCATTCCCAATTACTAATGTAGCATTCTATTTTACCAAACAGATAATCTAGATTTCGAAGTGGCCAAAGCTGTACTACTACGCTATTAGATATTACCCGACGATGTAATACATGTTTCTGAACGAGGTCATTTAACTTATTGATTTTGTTGGATTATTCTAGGGCATTTGACACTTTGACTATTCTGCATTGTTCTGATCTGAGTGCGGACGCATTTTCTTTACTTTCCTCTTATTTGTAAGGTCGTTATCAGAGAGTTAGAATTAGTGGTAGTTTATCAGAACAAATACACTTGAAGCATGGTATATCACAGGGGACATATATAGTCCCCTCCTTTTTACTATTTATACCATAGGCAGGCTTGTAATTTCGGTCCCGTTGGATCATATGCCGTATGAAATTTTATTACTCGGAGTGTCCCTCCACAGTCTCTCGCGTCCCCACCAACTTAGCGATGCCACACTGCGACTAGCGACTATCAATGCAAATGCATGTGCATACAGAAATATTAGTTTTCGTTTTCATTTAATAACTCTTGAGTTTCCTTTATTTATTTTAAGTTTTTTAGAGATTCCGTTTTTTATTTTATATTTTGAAGAATGAAGTTTCTATTCTTAGTTAAAATTTTATTATGAAAATATTTTCTTTTAAAACTTACCCACATGAAATAAGCACTGGTTTTTATGTTCTTTATATTTTCTGAGTGTAGTTTAGCATTGTTTTTATTGTCATTTTTTACTTGGGATTTCCTTTTTTATTTTATGTTTTGAAAGTCGAAATTCTATTTTTGGTTTCTAGCAATACACAGCATTACTGCGCGATAACCTGCGAAAATTTCTGTTTGAAAATTAAAGAATGTACCTAATAGTTGCTTCGAATTATAATATTATTTAATGATTTATGGATATATACTACACTGAGTTTTACACGGTTTTCCCTCTAGAGAAAAAAGAAAATGTAATATAACTTGCTTGTGACAAACACTTAATTTTATGCAAAGATTGCACGCTTTTTACAGTAAGAAATTAACAAATTTGTTACTTAATTTTATATTTATTCTTATTTTCATTGCATCGATTTTACATGCATGTTTACGCCAATCTAATGAGACTGTAGTTGATGGCGTATGGGATGCATAATACTGCTACGAAGTCTGAGGGTAAAGTGGTGAATACGCGCTCCAACTACGCACGCTAACTCCGCCCAGCTTGTGACGCGGCTCCTGGACACTCGCAGCTATAAATTTTCGTAGCAGTGCTATTCCAAGGGGACCGAAATATCAACCCTGACCATAGCTTTCGGAGCTTATCTACCTTCTTCTATGCTTCATTTGTGTTACGATATGCCGATGACACGCAAATATACTATTCATTCTCTCCAACGAATTACTTAGATGTATTTTTTTTCCTTAAATTCTGACCTCGAGTCATTTTCAATAATATCTAAAATGACTCTTAAAATTAAGCCCTGCTAAGGCAACAGCTTTATTCTTTGGTAAGAGGAAGCTGGTGCTATAAAGAATCTATTAGTATCAATAAAATTCCTATTCTAAATTCCTAATTGTGCCAATAGAACACTTCTAGAACCTAATACTCGCAAGTTGTTATGTGAAAGTTTAGTTATCCCTCAGTTCAATTTCTGTGAAGCTATAAGATGCTATATGCAGACTTTGTCTAGACACTATCACTGCTAGGCGAATACAAATTCAAAATTTTCGTCTTCGATTTATTTATGGAATCCTCAAATATGGATTTTACATGAATTCATTGAAATGGGCTAGTTGGATATCGATAGTCACAAACAACTATATACAAGAATATTGTTTGTATACAATAAAAATATTTTACTATGCCTCACCACACTGCCGCTCTTTTTGAAAGATCTTATTCATACAGTATTGCATACTTTTGGTCAACTTTTCCAAGTACGATGAGGGGATACCACTATGTCAACTAACATGTTTGGAACTAAAATAAAGCCGTTACTGTTGCAGAAACAAACGGCTATATGGTGTCCTACAACTTGAGAGAATTTAGATTGAAAACTGATCATTTTTTTTTTAATCGCCATTAAGATTTTCACTATACATATTTATTGTGTAACCTTACTGTGGCAGTATAACTTTTGTTTGTTAATGGTTCAGGTGATAGAACAGGGATTCTCTCCTTTTGGGGATTTCTCAACCTGCACAATTAATGTATTGATTTCTTTGTATAACAGTTATTTACTGTGTAATTAACATGTTAATTTTCACATTAATAAAGGCGTCTATTATTATTAACAATAATAATGATAATGGTAGTATAATAATAATAACATAAAAATAACAGGACAAAATCTGAGAAGGCATTTTTCCAGGATGTCCGGGAAAACAGTTAAAATTAAATAAGGCGTAATTCCTATTCTAACTTAATTCTGGATGTCAATGTGGATTATAAATCGATGAAGAAAAAACATATACGGATTCCAATAGAAATTTCATATCGCTTTGAAAGTAACAAACGATACATTTCAAACTTGAATATTTTAAGAGGTAGCAATTTCATGAAACCAGGCAGAATGTTGTACATTGGACTGATATTGTACGCAAAGGAACTCTCAAAGCAGCGGTGCTGTGATAGGAAGGAGTAATTAAACGTACTGCTAATATTTAAGTTATGAACGCTCGTTCTAAACTGATTTTTTTATAGATATACATAGGAATTTAATAAACTTATAATATAGAGCAGAATAGAGCGAAAGTATGTAATATAAATCGATATTCCATTTCCAACCAGTTACATAGCTCGAATGTATGTAAAATTCTTTCAAATTTACGAATATTGAAAATGAACCAAAGACAAGAGTTTTCAATTCACTGAATATGAAAATGAATTTAAAAATTTCGTCTAAACAAGGCTATTAGACACTGAGATAGTATAAAAAGAGTGATAGAACCAAGTATTTATACAGCATGGATTTCGTTTCGTGTTAAATATAAATGACGAAGAAACAAAACTTTTAAACTAGCCTCAGTGCGATGGATGTAGACCGAGAGTTGCTTTCTAAATTTATAGGAATGGTCCATTTAGGATTACTCATTAGTAATCTCAAATTTCCGGAAGCTCGACCAATGTTAATAACTAACATTAATTTTAAGCTGGAAATTATAATGCAAAATATCTTTACTTCTGCTAAACAATATTACAGAGCACATGGAACTGTTTGAATAAAGGTGGTATTCATTACACATAATTGATATCATGTATTTGAATTGCCTCTGTAAAATCAGCAGGGGGGCATTAATAGATTCATTTACATCCTCACTGGACAATGAGTAATTTAATCAAAAATTTTGCAAGTATGCGGTAAGAATAAAAGGGGACTGATTAAAGAACTCTGAGGAGCACTCAACCATTACTAACTGTACCCTACCAACCAAGAAACATTTAAATAGATTTCACGTTAAACCTAAGTAATAAAATATAGATAACAACATCATGATTAATAGTATAGAATTTTTTACTTAAATCAAGCTGTTCTGGGATTGTAAGCAACGGATAAGTCGCAGTGAAGATGCTATCGCTGATATTCAATAAAGTGCCCTCGCAACTATGCTCAAAGCGAAATCCTGATAACTGGATTATATTATATTCCTGCACATATTCCTAAAGTATATCCCAACAGCTTTTGAAGGGCATCGGCCGGCCATGAGTTATTATCACTCCTACACACATACAAAGGCTTAGGTGTTCATTTTTCAGGATTTGCCAGGGAGTGAAGAATATCACAAAAACTCACTCGGAGAACCCAGGAGCCCTTGACACTACCCAAACGTGCAAGCCACTAGACCATCAGCCGCGCACTGTAAAGAAACATCTTATTTTTATGGATACTATTTTGCATTTTTAGCATTTTGAATTATTCTGAATAGACTCAGACCAAAGTAGTGTGGAATAGCCAATAAAAATTGATGGTTAAAAGTGTCAAATGCCCCTTCAATAATCCAATGAATTCAAAGCACCTCGGTCAGAAGCATGTATTATATCGCCCTTAATATCTAATAGCATAATAGTACAGCTATAGCCCCTCAGAAATCCAGATTGTCTGTCTGGAAAAATGGAGTGCTTTGTTAAAAATTAAAAATGTTTGATTCATAATTTTTTCAAACATCTTTGAAGGCCAAGACAACATATTTGTAGGCCTAACATCTTTGAAGTTAGTTGGATATTTTACCATATACCGAACCAAAAATGGGTCCTTTATTGCGTTCATTGTGAATAATTTCATGAAAGTTGTACGTAAAAACAACAATATATTCATATTCATATTATTAACAACATTATTTATTGAACGTATGAAAATATAGTTACCATAACAAATATTATCCATGGACTAATGCGCAATGATTTGTTACAATAATGAAAATTGATTTATTTCTCTAATTAATCTAGTTATTGCTTACTCAAAGATTGCAAATAATATTTTATCATAACAATGACATATTTCGTTCTGTCGATGAAAAATTCGTTCAATGAATGTAGATTATTGATATCACGTCCAGTATTTTTCTCAATGTAGGAACCATAGGATAGGAATTACGATGATCTCTTTCCAGCAACCAGGAAAACATTTTCAATCAAAAAAGCGTTAGTAATATAAGTTAAAATATTATACTACAGCATGAAATATAATGATTTAGTTCACTATCCATAACTATCGTGTTATTATTATTAACTGATAAGGAGTTCAACAGTAAATCGTCAAATTGACGAAAATTTAACAAGACAGGAAATTCAAACTATTGATAGTCAATTAAAAACATTTGTTCAGCAATGAAATCCACCAAAACTACAACCCGCTTACGAATCTCGCTGTAATGAAACGCAAACTCGAGATGCCTAAGAATTTTAAAATTTGGG
Source organism: Protaetia brevitarsis (assembly GCA_004143645.1). Taxonomy (NCBI): domain Eukaryota; kingdom Metazoa; phylum Arthropoda; class Insecta; order Coleoptera; family Scarabaeidae; genus Protaetia; species Protaetia brevitarsis. The sequence goes on along the minus strand of RXPK01002374.1, from coordinate 26,801 downwards.
TTTTGCTGCATATCATTGCATTTAATATTGCGGTAAATATAGTTGCTTATATATGGTATACCAAATACCGTTCGCGTTTGTTTTGTACTAAAGGGTTCTTTAACGTCTTTCTCAGGCTCCTATGAAGTAATTTATTCAGGACGAAGGAAATAAGTTGCATACACCAACGTTTTAGTGAAAGAATATTGCACCTTGAAGGAATAGTAAAACATGGAGGATTTCTCCCTTATAATTGCTTAAATATTAGTTGAATAGCAGCTCTTAGTTTTATTGGTTTGTTGTCGAAAGATATATTCATTTAAAGCTATTGAAATAACATGTTCACCTAAATATATACACTTTAATTCATTATTAAAATTGTTATAAATGAACTAGTTAGTTTATTGCGAATAATATACTTGTGTTTGCTAGTATATGATAGTAAGATTTTATTTATTTTGCGTGCTTCAGTCAAATCAATATTTAATGTCTCTAAAACGAGAATTGCCTTTAATATGCCTGTATTTAATTTACACATATTAGTTCAGTATTATGTTTGGCACTTCGCAAGATTTCCTTTTAGATTATTTTTGTTAAATCTTCATTAATTTTTTAGAGGGGGCAAGTAAATATAATTGTTCCAGAAGTTCTAGTGTTTGATAATAACCAGACTAGTTAAACTAATACGTTTCATTGCCGAAACCATAAAAAAATTATAAAAATATAAAAGAGTCGCATTTTTATCACTTGTTAGCGACACCAAAAAAAAAACAACATAATTCACAGGTGATTCAAATTATAAAATCGTGTTATTTTTTCGCGAGTGATGCACTTTTTTGTCTTTTATTCTATATTTTCCGTAGCCTGATTTCGTCTGTTATAGACAACCTAAAGGCCGGTTGCTCTACTCCGTGTATTGCAAATGCAATACAAGTAAAATTGCACCCAAATGATCTAGATCCATTGAATGCGCATGCGGACAATTTTTATTGCACGCAAAAAAATTGCGAACTGTAAAGCGGCCTTAAGACCTCACAAGGTAATAACCGCCAGTAAACTTGAATATTTATTTACTAAACTAACATTTAGAACAAATGTGCATAATCTTAATAGCTTGTTGAAGGGTACCGTTACACCACTAATACACATCACTGAATTTTCTTAGGAAGTCGGACTATTATCAAATAACAAGAGTTTACAATGCGGTTCCGTTTGCCACTCGGAAGTTAGATACGGTCTTTGAGAGCATTTAGGGATGCGTTCCCTCGCTATTTGCTTGAGACACACAGGTTAGCTAGTAATCAACTAACTAATTAGTTATTTATTTTGAATAATTTTACTAGGGGTTAACGATGCTGTGTGCGGTATGATGGATATGAGGTTTTCGTTGCCCTTTTCTTCGTAAGCTATGCAAGATCGATTTATAGTCGAATGTGATCCCGTTCCTTTTGGTATATTAATAATCTCTTCTGTTTATTTTATTTACATACGGTTTTGCTTAGTATATTATTACTATTTTTAAAGAATGTTGTTAGCGATAGTATCTGTCAAATTTGCAGGCGTGTATCTGCAATCGCGCATAGCTTCAATAATACCCGTGTTGAAGTGAATGTAATGAAATATGTTTACGATAATAGGGCACGTGCATCAATTCGTCTACGTGTGTCGCAGTATGTTTAATAGGAATGAGGTACCCTATCTTTTCATCTTTCGTTGTAAAAATAGAAAACTGCACCACTGAAGAAGGTAATTATAATTTGTGTCTGTAGTGTATATTCGATATCGAAATGATTGTATATACCACAGTTCGGAAATTTTTACGTAAAAACCGAAAAATGTATTTCTATAAACTGAAACTGCTTTCTTTTTCTTTACGAATATGGATGTTCAGATGAACCCGAATAGCTATTCCGTATTTTATGGACAGATGCATACTCAAACCTGTCCATTATAATCGACAAATAATCGACATGAAATCGTTCAGGAAGGTCTTCATGACAAGAAAGTCAAAGTTTGGTGCCGTTTCACTGCTATATTTATCATTGGAGCATATTTGTATGTATGTAAAGTATTTATTGGCAGGAATTGATATACAAAACAAAACAAATTTAACAAGAAAAAACAAACAATTTGTCAGAAAGACGAAATCGCTTCCATGGTCATGGATATGGCGTTCTTCCTTTAACCTTAGTCAATATAAAATATTAGCAAATGAAAGAAAATAATAATAAGAAAACAAAATAATAATAAGTAATTAGCATAAACATAACATTCGTGCGCAAATGCATAAGCACAGTAAGCAATTGCAAACAAATGCAATGTGCCCAATGCCCTATTTATAATAAACACACCTAATTATATATGGCAAAAAAATAACATGAAACAGAAAGCTAGATAACCGCGTCAGTGATGGTTAAATTTACATTTGGAGCGAGCGAAGTGACTCCGAGTGGTTATGTCTGATACGAGGTATGTGCAGACTATGCCTCATTGTTCACAATACGCAAGTGTTTAGTAACTTGTAACTAATATTGTACGAGAAGCTACATTTAAATATCTCGGTTCTATGCTTAGGAATAGTTGAAAACTGATTACTTCTTTGAGCAGACACAGAATGGAGAGGCCTTATCTGTAACTTTTGCTGATGAGCGAACCTGTAAATGTTACGAAATTATGCCATTGCGCGAATACAAAATAAGCGCGAAGGGAGGGAAACACATATGTGGAGGGAACACCTCCACATATTTACCGACCAGTGAAAGAATTGTAAACTGTTGTTTTCCGAGATCGTGCTATAAGCAGACATTTTGCTAAATCATGACCTCATAAAAATCGCCTGATGTTAACTAAGGCGATACTGTGGGGTAGTTAAAGAGTTTGGTGTTTAGAACACGACCAGCAACGCTGGAAGAATTGAACGACTCTATTAAGGGTCAAATTGCTGCAATTCAACCAGAAATGCTGAATAATGTTGTGTACCGCTTACAGGAACAGTTGGTGATTGTGCAGGGTGAGTTAACGATAATGTGAAGGTAATTATCTGGAAAAATATCATTTTTTAATGACACACCTTGTATATTATTATTTTTTTCCGATAGATGTTACAAAACACTTTAACTTTCATGAAATATTTTATATACGTTTTTTTAATAATTTCCTACTTATTTTGACTTTTATATTTTACACTTACACTATTAGAAACATAATCAAATATAAATGATAATAACTTTTGTAATGACTAACTTAATTAATTTTTAGTTATTGTCACGTAATAAATGATCGAAAATATGCCCGTCTACTTGAATACACATGTTTAGTCTTTTTACTATAGATTTTCACGCACGTTCCTAGGCATGAAGGGAGTCATTGTCCTGCAGACATGCCGTATCCTATTTTCCATATCTTCTGGTGTTGTAAGAGGATTCTTAATATAGCCCCACATAAAGGAATCTAAAGGCGTTAAGTCACATTATCCAGGGGGCCACTCATTGAATCCATCCCTACCGATCCATTTTTAATGATCTTTAATATAGCTCCACATAAAGAAATCTAAAGGTGTTAAGTCACATGATCGAGCCAATTAATCCATCCCTATCGATCCATCTTTGTGGGTAATGATTGTTTAGAAATTCCCGAAGTTCCCGATGCTAATGAGCCGGAGCTTCGTCTTGTTGAATCCATATTTCTCCCTTTCAATATTATCAACTTCTCCAAGAAGCTCTGGTAATTCATTCTACAAAAAGTTTAAATATATAGGCCCGTTAAATGGTTCGCGGAAGAAATGTGGACCAATAACTCGTAGAATTTTTATTCCACATCATACATTAAGTGACCAATGGTTTTGGTTTTGAGCTTCCCGGATCCTAAATGGATTAACTGTCGAATAATAGCCATGTTATGGCATTTAACTGCTCCATTACTGCGAAAAGTAGCTTCATTGGAAACATTATTTTTGGACGAAAAATTCGGATCAGCCTCTATGGTTCCGTTTATGATATTACAAAAGCTGACTCGTTGTTCAAAATCATGGCACGAAGTTCTTGATGTAGTTCCATATGGAAGGAATGATATTTGTATTTCTCGTGATGTGATTAACGGTAGATTGGGATATGTCACTTAAGTTGGCTAATTCACGGCTACTTACTTGAGGATTATCTTCGACATGAAGTAAAATCTCCATTTCTTTTCTTCATTACTAGAATTCCAGTTTAAACTCTTCGTTTCTTCTATTCAACGCTACCACTAACATCAAACCGTTTTCATTAACATTGAAAAGATTGTCTAGATAGTTTGCGTCTATTTGGGTACTTCGCTCCGCAAAAGACAATTTTTTCCGCCTCGCCCAATATATGATCATATCAATTCATTTTAGAAAAATCCATGTTATCTTATTTTTATATGACACGTACGACGTTAATTTGTTTAATTAACATGTTAAAATATTGCAATGCTAGGTTTTGTTTTGTCATGGTCAACTTATTTTGTTGCGCTTTTCCCGTTAGCGCAATAAAAACTAAGGTAAAAAAGATAAAAATCAAAATAAATCAAAAACTTTTAAAATATGTGTATAACATACTTAATGAAAGTTAAAGTGTTTTGTAATATCTATCGAAAAAGTAATAATATACAGGATGTGCAATTCAAAAAAAAATGATATTTTTCATTTAAAATAGTGTAGTTGCTATATAAATTTATTTTTATATGTATAGTTCTATAGTTCCTACAGAACGTTTGTACCAAATATGAGTATTCCATCTTCACAAACAATGGCGGAACTGTCAATTTTCTATAAGAGTAAACACATATTTTCTAAAAAAAAAAAAAATATTAGAAAAACTACTAGGTTTAGGTATATACACCATTAACAAAAAGTTATAGAATATCACGCAGAATCTAAAAATAAATTAAAAAATAGGCTGTTCCATTACAAAAATATAATGTTATACCGCCACATTTTTTGAACAACTCTGTATACTTGAAAATAATTTTTAACCGTGCACCTTAACATTATCTAAAACTTTTGCATCTAACGGTTTTCCGTAATTCCCGAAACAAACGAGATAATGAACTTTACTCTATATTTGACTCACTCTGTACAGCAGCAAAAAGGGCAACATATCGAACATTAGCATTAACCACTGTTGGGCTTAAGAAATCCCATTATTCAAGCAATTGACTTTCTATCATACACTATTGTTAACTTAATACGTTGAAAATACATAATAAGCTGAAATATGTCTTTATTTTATTATAACCTTGTACCTTAACTTTGCGCTTAAACTACATGACTGATCATTCGATTTTTATATACAATATTGTAACTCATAAAAATTTGCATTATATAACCAATCATTCGACAAATCGCACATCAGTTAGCAATCTTGAAACATATGAAATTTTCCTAAAGTGAATTTCACGACAATTGAAACTATAAGTTGGGACCACACCTTCTACACTAGTTCATAACTAAAACAGTGTATAAGATTACCTGCTTATAAATCTAAGAGAGATAAAACATCCACCAGTGTAACCGATGTTACTCAACAACAAACCTAAAATATGCCTAATATGTCGGCAGCACAGTGGTTTATTTAAAGCTGTTTGAGTGCCCACAAGAAAGTCATGTTACATGCCAGCTCGACTGATAATGTCCAAATAAGGACTGTAGCTGCCGAATTATAAACTAGTAGTTGGCATTAATGAGTTCATTTTCAACTCCAACATTTTGTGGCGAATTATCGGAACCAACGCAAGACATACCAACTCGAATTTGGTAAACTTCAGTCAAAGTCTGATATATATTAGCAGAGTACACTCAGAAGCTGTAAATATGAAGTGGTTAAGCAATACCGTGTTCAAAATCATAATCCGTAGGTAATGGTATGTCATCATTACCTTAACTAATTATAAATGGACCTGTAAAGCGTTTTCTCTTTCCATTAGACTTTACGAAACGCAGGATATGAAAGGTAAATTATTATTCAACCTGCGAACAGGATTATTTTAGGGAATACTGGTGCACGTGTAGAGTATACATACACTTAGCGTTTATTGAATGAGATAGAGATCGCCGCTTGAGTAGGTAAACATTTATTACACATCGAAAATTCGCAGCGGTGTATGTTTATGTAATATCTCCTTTGTGAGAGATGCTTAGAAAGTCGTTTCGGCCGAAGAGGGCGCTGCCTACGCCCTTACTTCGCGTGTCAAGATTTTAAATTGGGGCAGCATAGGCGCAAGGTTTTAAAAGTGTTTTCCGTAGCAAATTACGATATTAAGCTTTTAGGATGTTATGTCCGACTTAAGTGCTTTAAAAAATATTATCTTCGCTACGAAAAATACACAGTCGAAGGGTGTATATTTAGACACGCATATATTAACAGTTTACATTGCAGTGGATCCTCCTGCAATTACTATACCTATATTTCCACTTATATGTGCATTTTATGCAATTTGTACAAAATAGCATTTTTTTTTGGTTTTTTAATAAAGTCGTAATTGATCAATAGGCAAACTCTGTTTCCGTAGTTTAGAGGTGATCATACTGGGACTGAACTATTTTATTGCATTAAGGAACATATAGGGTGTACAAATGAAATACATTTTTAAAAAGAGAAGAAATTCTATTTAAAAAAAAAAAAAAACTTCTTTTACCTTTGAAACGTCTAAGGTGCTTTTTACCGACTCTTCTTTCTGTATATCCAGCCACAACATTCTCTTCAAATATCCTCATTAATCTCCGCCCTATTTCAACAAATAAGTGCTAAATGACCATTCGAGCGACCTGCGTGCAATGGAGATTATTCGAATCATGACAAAATTCTCTACACATATTATACACATCCGATTTATTTTCTTTTGTTCTAAATATCTTTAAAATAACCATTAGGAGAATCTTGATTTACTATTGCTTGTACTGCAGAAGAAATAAGCCTGAACTTGAACACAGGAGAAGAGGTTTTATGTTCGGGTGCGAATTTTATAGCCTGATTATGTGCATGGGAATAAATTAAACAAGCATATGGGCTCTAGTGAATGGAGGTTACCTTATGGTTTTCAATATTTTAACCCTAAAATAACCAAATCTCTTTAAAAGAATAATTTAATCACTAAATATGCCGAGGCTATTTTCAGTTCAGAAAGAACTCCAAGGCCGTGTTCTCACCAAAAGCAACTAGCAATGGCAACGCAACTGCAATGCGACCGCAACTTCAGTTGAGTTGCTCTTGTGTACTTAACGAAATCAACTTTAGTCTCTTGTATCCATACTTGCGAACAAAATGTCATCCTCATCAGATGAAAATATAGCCCCGGCAGACAACACGTATATTTCGTATCGTATCACATCATATAAACACTTGTGTGCTTCGCCAAGGAGCACAAAATTTGGAGATTTGGCTGTCTCATCCGCCATGACCACATAGCTCCTGTCAACTGTAGACAGCAACTGACAACGGCAACGCGGTATGCAGCGCTGCTGGAAACCAATTTGCAACTGGTTGCGTTGTAGTTGAGTTGCCTTTCAGTAGGTGGAAACACGTATATTTAAACATTAGCGCCGAGTGTCGTTGCTGTTGTGTTGCGATCGCTGGTTGCTTTTGGTGAGAACACTGCCTAAGGCCGTGTTCTCACCAAAAGCAACTAGCAATGGCAACGCAACTACAATGCGACCGCAACTTCAGTTGAGTTGCTCTTGTATACTTAACGAAATCAACTTTAGTCTCTTGTATCCATAGTTGCGAACAAAATGTCATTCTCGTCAGATGAAAAAATAACCCCGGCATACTTACACATACAACACGTATATTTGTATCACATCATATAAACACTTGTGTGCGTCGACAAGGAGCACAAAATTAAAAGATTTAGCTGTCTCATCCGCCATAACACAATAACTCTCTGTCAACTGTAGACAGCAACTGACGACGGCAACGCGGTATGCAGCGCTGCTGGGAACCAATTTGCAACTGGTTCGTTGCAGTTGAGTTGCCTTTCAGTAGGTGGAAACACGTGTATTTAAATATTAGCGCCGAGTGTCGTTGCTGTTGCGTTGCGATCGCCGGTTGCTTTTGGTGAGAACACGGCCTAATAGTGACACAAATGTAATTAGAAAAACGCGTTTTTTTTTAACTACGAACTGTCGGAAACCCCTTAATTATTACCGGTGTGAACTTGGCAAACAAATTGAATTAAAAAGAAACGTAGTACGTCCGATTGTATTTCGTTAGTAGTACCTGTTTGTACCACCTACGGTTTCGTTTGTACCTCAAAAGGTTGTTACTTTTAGAAAGAATTAAAAAAATATTCAGCAAGCAAGTATAAGGTACTCAAATCCGCATTCGAAAGAGCATCGTTTGTACCCGTTTGTACCTCCTTTTAAATCGTTCGTACTTCAAAAAGAACCGGAAGTAGAGACATTCAAAATATATGTCGTAGGCAATCCTCAATTTTTGTGATATTGCAAAACGGTCAACGTCATTCGAAAGAGCATCGTTTGTACCCATTTGTATCTCTTTTTAAATCGTTTGCATTTTAACCTATCCGGAAGTAGAAATATTTGAAAATACATATGTCGAAGAGAGAAATTTCACTATTTTTATAGATATCGCAAAGCGGCCAACGCTATTCGAAAGAGCATCTTTTATACCTTTTTGTACCTCTTTTTAAATCGTTTGTACATCAACCAAACCGAAAGTAGATACATTTGAAAATACGTAAGAGAGAAATTTTGCTGTATTTCCAGATACCGCAAAACGGACAATACCATGATATTCAATAGTAGATATAACATGGCCCGATTTCGTCAATATTGAAAGAAAACATTCGTTCGTTGGATGTACCGCTACACGTCTCGATCGGGTATCTCTCTTCATAATCGCCCTAGCAGGGCCCCATAATAATTAGATAATAAGATTAATAATTGTTGTTAAATGCATACATATACAACCGGTATCTGTAACCAAAAATATAGAAATATATATATAGTAAGAGTTGGTATAAAAACAACATACCTATATTTGAGAATATAAATGTCTCACAAAGTAAAAATTAAATACATAGTTAGTTAATAAATAATGGTCACATTTCTAGATTATCTGACCCAATTTGGAAAAATGCAGACTGTTACAGAATATTTGTATTTATGTATTTCCCAAGATAGGGGTGGGATCTTTCCTCGAATAAAAGAAAAATATAACATAAATATTGAGAAGAACTATTTGCCGCTTCGCTCAAGTACAAACGATTTGAAAAGACATACCAACAGGTATTTACAAACCATGTTCTTTCGAACAACGTTGACCACTTTGCGATATCCTAAAATCGGCGAAATTTCCCTCTCCGATATACTTTCAAATTTCTCTACTTCCCTTTGGGATGAAATGCAAACATGTACAAACAATGCTGTTTCGAATGGCGTTGCCCGTTTAGCGATATCACGAAAATTGACGAAATTGCCTATTCGACATATTTTTCGAATATCTCTACTTCCGGTTCCCTTTGAGGTTCGAACGATTTAGAACAGCGGTCGGCAAACTTTTTTAGGACAGGGCCAAATCGTATCGAAAATTAAGTTCAGCGGGCCGAGTTGTAAACTCTAACGTGTATATTTTTTATTAAGTGTTCCTCTGTGTTTTTATTGAACCGAAAACAATGTACCAAAATGTTTCCGTCGTATCATACAGGGTGTTTCAAAATTACTGACTTCAAAGAATCTTAAAGTTACAAAACTTATTTTTTTTTCAAAAACACCCTGTATATTCTTATTCATTATTTTTCTGCAACATTCCCTATAGGCTTCAGTGGTTTTATTCTAAATTATTCCCATTATTTATTAATTTTTCCAAATGGTCAAATAATTTTTACCTGGTGGATTATAAATAACATTACAATAAATTATTATTGCTAGTAAATATTATAATAATCATTGTTTTCTATGTTAGTACCTAGAAAAGTACGCAATATATAAACCAAACAGTAAATATTAAATATTAAAAGTTTATCTTCATCTTGTTGGCATTTTGCAAAATGAGGCAAAATGCGAACAAAAAGTTAATAAAGTGTTTGTGTGATATAAGAATTTGCAGAGAATTGAAATAGCTACATAATGGAATCTTTGCAGACGATGTGGTAATAATAACAGACAGTGAAAACCAAAGAAAATTTGAACATATGGAAAGGAAACATAGAAGACGAGGGCATGACAATAAAAAGCTAAAATCCTCGGAAACCAGAATGTTGAAACTAAAATTGAGATAAATGATACTAAAATAGAGCAAATGAGAAATTTAAATATTTAAGAGTAACATTGGAAGAAACAGCAAAACAAGATGCTGGAATAAACGATTGATAAAACAATCAAGTACTACGCAATAAACCAAAAATTTATTAATAAAAAAGACAAAAAAGGCAAACCTATAGTAGTGTTATGAAGAAAACCAAGAAAAATAAGATTCCACTATTTTAGGGCATTTGAAAACACACATCTCAGTAGTTCAATACCTGCCACTTCTGAAGATTTGGGCACCTTGAAAACATTTGACCAGAAAATTTTGAAATAAAATAGGATCTTTTTATTTAAAATATTTTGAAGGTACGAATGTTCAGTTGAAAGGGCATAGGAAACAGAAGCAATAATTACTATTAATGGACGGAACGATTGTAGAAATTCTTTCTCATTTAAAAAAATATTAATAATTTCTCTGAGTTCCAAAAATATCAATAAAACTTTTCCACTATTGCACCATCGAACTGGCGATGGTTAACTCGCCGACAGCCAATAAAGTTAACTACTGCCACAACTGGTTCAATAAAGCAAAATAGAAAGAGGTGTTTTGCTGAATTATGCAATGACTTATTGAAAGCTTTGCACAAAACAAAAATACTTGGGCAGTATCAACAATGAGACTGTTGACTCAGCAAGAATTATTATTAATTTTGCCTTCTGCATTAAGAAGCGTATTGTGATATTCTCAATTTATCTGACAGTCGCTTGAGCTGAGAGGTCAACAGAAAAACTAACCCTCTTCTTTGGGCACACTTCTTCAGCTTTATCGCAAATCTATTCATGAATATTTCAAATTTAATTCTAAATAAGGTTAGAAATATTATTGCGCAGTACGCCGAAAGCGTTCATAGTAAATGAATTAACCGGACTTATTTACTGCGACATCAGTTGACTATCAGTCGGTGAATAGTAGATGTAGATACCTCCTGGTACAATAATTTTCGTAAACCCTTATTGTGCGTGAGAAAAACTATCCGCAATAGCTGAATTAACCGCTTGGTACTTATAACTTGCGCGGGCCGGATTGAAATACGCAGCGGGCCGGATTTGGCCCGCGGGCCGTAGTTTAGCGACCCCTAATTTAGAAGGTGCAAACGGGTACAAACGATGTTCTTTCGAATGACGTTGGCGAATTTTGAATATCTTATACTTACTTGCAGAACAATTTTTAAACCCTTTCGGTTTTTTATCCTTTGAGGTACAAACGAGACCGAAGGTGATACAAACAGGTACTAACGAAGTACAATTAAGCACGGCTAAAATTGACATTGCCCCCATGTCAATTTTAGCCCTTTCAACTCTCAATAGGTCTTTCTGGCCGAGTTGCCTTCTTCGGGTTACATTCAGCAAAAAAAGCATCATCAGTATCTATTTATTATACTTTTCGAGTTATTAATTTCCATTAATTTTTCATTCTTTCTGGTATTTATAATCGTAATGGGTAGTTTACCTCTTACTGGTTTAAAATTTGCTGATATTTTTAAAAATGCAGTAATAGTGGGGATATTGTATTTAAAAAAAAATATAGGGACAAAATATTCTATATACATACCTTCACTTAAGTACACGAAATTATGTTTACGATAGTTATAGTTTCACTCACTAATTAGTTTTACGTTAGAACTCTGTATGCTCCATCCTCGGAATTTTAGCTTTGTTTGTAGGATGCTCTTATGTAGTAAAACTATGGCGTCTTCATTAGGCTAACAATGCTTAATGTATGCTACTAAACATGTGTGAAAAGAAAACAATATACTCGTGTTTTGTCGGCTTTTGAAACATTGGTTGACGACACGAACTCTCACTCCTGAAACCAATAAACATAAATGTATTTAGTCGTTGTAAAAAGTCTTCACTTCCCCTATCTTACCTATCGCTAGTAAAATTTTCTAAAAATGTATGGTCGAATTTATTATTTACATAACCTTTCTCTAAATTTCAAGCCCACCAGTCACATTTTGAGTAGCTTCTCGAAGTTTATAGTTTACAGCGAAAATTAGTAGGACAAACCTAATTAGCACATAGTTTCCTTACATTTTATACCTAGGACCTATGACTTTACCGCAAATTCCAAATTTAAATTATAATTTTAAGATGTCTAGTAGTGAAGTGTATGGCAGCGTTACCCTTAATTACCTTTAATAATAATGAAATTACACCACCGCAGCAATTACTTTTCTAATTAACCTCATTATAAAGTTATGTACGTTGCTTGTAAGTATTAAATAACCTATATTTTTTGTATTTTAAAGTGATAAGATGTTAGAAATAGAATAAAATATTTAAATTAAATTGGTGTGGCAACAACAAAGGAAATTGATTTTCGCACGATTCCAATTATATTCTGTAATATTAATGAAAAAGTGTAGGTGTAAACAAAAACACAAAATGCCAAAAGTTAACACCAGAAAAATAAACATAAATTAAAAAATTAGAAAACGAAGTCTCTGTATACGAAGAATAAATACAGAGCAAAGATTATTTAATGTATGAAAGATACTAAATAGCAATTGCTGAAGTTATCTTGTAAGGTTTCTTATGCAAATCCGAGAAGTGTTTTAAATAGAATTTTAAAAATCGGTTGAAGATAGAGGAACTAACCAGATTGCCTTAGTTCTTAAAAACAATATTTTATTTCGTATATACTGGTCAAAATATCTAATGTTTGGCATTGTCATACTATGAACGACATGGAATAGAAAAAAAAAATTTAATAGAAAATTATAGACCTATATCAACTTTATGCACATCCGCCAAAGTTTTTGAGTCAATTGTCTATGAAGTTTTATTTATTGAAGTTCGTAATAAAATTATTCCTCAGCAACATGGTTTCTTCCCGGGTAGGTCTGTCGAGACGAATTTACTCTCGTACACCCATTATATTTCGCTTAATCTTGATGCGGGCAAGCAAGTAGATGCTATTTACACGGATTATAGCAAAGCTTTTGATAAAATTGATCACGGCATTCTACTTCGCAAGCTCTCTGCGACGGGTGTTCGGGGTGATTTGCTTTGATGGCTCCGGTCTTATATATCAAATAGGTCTCAAGTCGTAAAACCGAGAGATATTATTCTAACTCAGCTAATATTACATCGAGTGTTCCGCAAGGATCGCATCTTGGTCCGCTGCTCTTCAATATCTATATCAACGATATTAATATCTGTTTTAAAAATTCATATTTTCTCGAATATGCGGATAATTTAAAAAGGGTTGTCTTCTGTATCACAGACTGTGAGAAGCTGCAATGTGACCTCGATAGGCTGATTGACTATTGTGCATGTAATAAGTTGTTTCTTAATCTTAGCAAATGTAATTTCATTCAATTCACTTGCAATAAAAAAGTTATTTGTTTTCCTTACACGATTAATAACACCGCCTTAAAAAAGGTTGATTGGATTAAAAACCTTGGTGTTTTATTGGACACTGGATTGACTTTCAATTCTCATGGTGATTATGTTGTTGATAGATGCAATAAGGTGTTAGGGTTTTTGGATGCGAACGTCGAAGCGTTTTCGTAGTGTCAATTGTCTTACGAGCTTATACCTCGCCCACATTGGTGGTATTGTCGCTTATGCTTCTGTAGTTTGGTCTCCGTAGTCTGCGGTTTATATTAATAACATTGAATCTATTCAACGCAAATTTATAAGATTTCTATCTTTCAAGACCAGTTATACCTATTCGTCTTATGAAGAAGCCTGTAAGTATTTTCGCATTTTACCACTTTATCTGCGACGCCAGCTCAGAGATTTACTCTTTCTTAGAAAGCTACTTAATAATGGTATTGATTGTACTGAATTGGTGGGATTAGTTCCATTTAAAATTCCATCACGTACCACCAGAGCGGATATATTATTCCATAGTCCTTTGTGTCGCACATTTGCGTTCCAGAAATCCCCTATTAACAGATTAATGCGATTGTATAATGATAATCTTAAATTCAATAATGATCTCGGTATCTTTTATGACTCCCCGGGCGTATTTAAAAAACAACTTGTTCGTTCCCTCTTTTCTTTGATATAATTTGTTGTTGCAACTCTTATATTTTTTTTTTTGTTCTTATCTTTTTTTATACAAATATATATGTAATCAATTGTTAATTTTTGCACTTAGCATTTACGTACTTTTCTCTTTTTTTTCTTATGTGTTAAGAGTACAATGTTATGGGGTTAGTCCTGTTTTTGTACTTATACTTATATAAAGTTTAAATAAATAAATAAATAAATAGAATCTTTTTTAGAAGTTTTACTGTAGACTTCCACAATCCTAGAACTGGAACTTTGAAAATAAACAGAGTTTATTGTACACAAAATGTTTTTGAGAGTTTTAATAAATATATCTTTAGAATGTTGTCTAGAATTTTTGTATCATGTAATACACCAAAATATTATTGTGTTAGCACGAAAATAAATTGGTCTGCGAAATCTGTTTTAAAAATAGATAGGTAAATAAAGCTAAATCCAATTGAGGCTATTTAAAAGCCGTCCCAGTCGACAGTGGTTTAGGATCTGATATACGCGATCGAAACCGACAATTTCATCTTTTCCCAATCGTTGCAAAATTGTGATATGCTACTCTTCTTACATTAGTTCAAGTTCTAGGCTGGAATTACAACTGATGCATTACAGAAATTAAAGATACACGCTTTCAAAGATCGTAAAGTTCACATCTTTTAAATAATGCGATTCTAATGTTTATAAATTCTTCACATTGTCCAAAGAAATTCTTTGGAAATATAACTGCTTTATGAGTTTATAATGAAATTCTTATCATAATACTATCATTAAGTGCGATTAAGGGTATTAGAAATTTATCTTTTGTTTGCTCAAGCCCCTATATGCAATTATATGCATATTTCTTATGAAGTAGGTAATTAATCGAAGTATCAATAAAGAGGACAACTTAGGACGGATGGGTCAAAATAATATTGTTCCTTAATGAGTTATAAATATAAGGAAAGTTTATTTACATGCCCTACGTGCCCTGAAGGTGGCAGGTAGGGGTATGTAAATAAGGGTAGAGCTAAAGCCTATAAAAGGCTGCAAGGATGGTATATAAAATCATTCCACAGAGCTTTGTTTTGTTAACTGTTATGTGTTTTTATAAGACTTTATATCGGTGTTTCACTTGCAAACTTTGTTATTTTCTTGTGTTTTTTAGTTTTCTTTTCGAATTGCCGTATTGTGGCCATGGCGAATCGGCCAATCACACGTATGGTCCTGCATGAAAAGATTATGGAATTTCATGAAGAATCCACGGAATTGCGAAAAATCGAGTTCTTGATTTCCTGAAAGATCATTTTCAAACAAATGGTGACGAAATTGCAACAAAGACTCTTGAGAATTTTACCAGAGAATCGTTTTTTCTCTCCCTATTATCGAAATTGGAAAAGTGTGCTGAGAACGAACAATCGCTTCTTAGCAAATTTGGCGCCTGGTTGCAAGAAGAAATAAAGTTTCCTGAAGTAGTTCTTCGTTGTATTCCCGGTCCTTCTTCTACTAGCGGGGGCCGACCATCGAAAGACTTTAAGGATGCTTCAGTGGTAATTAAACGTCGAAAAACCGAACAGTTAAGAAAAGAGAAATCGACTGCTGAATTAGCTTTTGCGACATCAATGAAGCTAAGAGAAAGTGGTGATCCAGCTGGGCACAGCTTCTCGAGGAATGACCACAACAACCCTTCACGTCGAAGCGAATTTTAACTCGTTGGAGATCTCCACATTATGAACAGTCAAGTTATTCTTTAGAAGAAGCCGTTGCGCTTTTAATTTCTGCAAATCTGACTAAGACACAGTACAACACATTAAGAAGTGGAGCTAACCAGCACGGACATGCTTTGTATCCGCCGTATTATAAAGTCTTAGAAAGGAAGAAGCTTTTTTACCCATCGCAAATTTCAATCTCCGAAAAAAAGTGTGAAGTACCCCTGCAAAATTTATTAAATAACACTTGTGAAAGTATTTTTAAATGTATTTCACTTGAAGCACGAGAAAGTTCATTAGTTTTATTGTGTAAGTGGGGTTTTGACGGCAGTTCGGGATACACCGCGTATAAACATCAAAGTCAAGATGCACACGTGCGGATGATAGTATTTTTATAACATCTTTGGTTCCGCTCCAATTGATCGATGAAAAATCCACAGACATTATATGGAAAAACCCGCGACCTGCCTCTAAGAGATATTGTCGCCCAATAAGACTTCAATGGGTGCATGAAACTGCGAATATTTCAGCACAGGAAGAAGCGGCCGTGAAAAGTGAAATTGAAAATTTGATCCCATATGTCTCTCCAATAGGAAAAATCAATTTCAAAATGTGTTAACAATGGTGGACGGGAAAGTCTGCAATGCGCTGACAAACACTTCAAGCATGACTTGCTATCTTTGTGGAGTAAAAATTTCACAAATGAACAATATAGTATCTCTTCGGCAACTGCCAGTTGATCCGAACTCTTTAGAATTTGGATTGTCTGTTTTACATTCGTATATTCGTTGTTTTGAATGTTTACTACATATTTCATTAGGCTTGAGCTGCAAATGTGGAAAGTTAGCAAAGCACACAAGGAGGCTTTCGAGACACGGAAAAGAAAGATTCAATCAGAATTTCGAGAAAAAATGGGTCTTCTTGTAGACATTCCGAAAACTGGATCTGGGAATACAAATGATGGTAATACTGCAAGACGTTTCTTTTCAAATCCATCTCTATCACGGAAATTACTGGGATTGAACGAAGATTGATTAAACGTTTTGGTGTAATTTTGCGTACAATCAACAGTAATTATGAAATCAATATCCATAATTTTGAGTTGTATTGTTTAAAACTGCCGAGATATACGTTTCATTATACAAATGTGTACTACATGCTCCTCCGTTCACAAACTATTGATCATGGTCAATTATTGTAAATGAAGCAATTCTTCCTATGGTGAACTATCTGAAGAGGCTCAAGAATCGAAAATAAAGACATGAGGCGATATCGTCAACACCACACCAGAAAAATTAGTGCGGAAAAAGTAAACGAAGATCTGTTCCACAGACTCATCCTTAGTTCTGATCCATTGTTAAGTTCGTTAGTGTTACGCAAAGATCACATAAGAAGTTAGACGACGATATGTTGCAATTAGTAGTATTAACAGAGATGAACAAGAAACTTTGTCCCTCGAAGAACAAATAGACTTGAGTGAAGAAGATTTTCAGAGGAAGAATCGTTCTAAAAGTTTCATCAATATGTATATTTATATTATTTATTACTATTACTATATTATTACTATTGCGACTATTACCAAGCATATTATTAAAATTTTAAAAATAAATAAAAATTTTATTGAAACAAAGTTTTTTATACCTCTTGTATAGTTGCACCTTTCCCTAAACGGTACACACACTTTCACCCTCACTGTAAGTTGAAGATGACATGGTGTACCAAAACTTTTTCGTCAGTTGATTCTACATGCCTTGAAGCCCCTATGGTTAAATTTTCACCTCGTTTGGTCAACTATTTAAGGAGCTAGAGGTTTCGATCATGTATATCGGATCCTAAACCACTGTGAGTCGGTTGCTGAAATGCAGAGGTTTAAAATAGCTCCATCTAAACCGTCACATGGAAATATGGTTCTTATTCGCACAGTAATAGATTGTTTAAATACAAGTAACTATACATTGCTTCAAAGTGTTCCACGCCCGGAATCTATAGTAAAATGTTTTTCCGTGCTGTTGAGCCGTGGTCCTGTGGAATTACTTCCGTACGTTTCGTTCACAACTGCGATGAACATCTTCAGCGGCGAGGTCGAAGTCTCTTTCGCGATGGCGCGTCGTTAAATGATCCGACGTCCTGAGTGCATGATGTCGTTATATATAGTCGGTGTCTGTACAATAGGCGTGACGGAACTTCGCCCTCGCCGCTGAAGATGTTCACCGCAGTTGTGAACGAAACTTACGGAAGTAATTCCACAAGACCACGGCTCAACAACCCGGAAAACCTTTTTACTATACACTACTTGATTTTTTCAGGGCTGACACTGGTGTTGCCATTAACCTGAAAGTAAAAAAAAAAAACTAACACATAGAAACGAGTTTATATAAAGGTTGTGATTGGGTTGTTTAGAAAGAAGGAGAGACTTCCAGGAGTTGTTCAGGGGATAACCGTCATCACGGTGTAAATTATTAGGATACTTACGAATTTCAATAGATTCTCAGATTTTATGATAGTAGTAATGAGGATTACGGAATAGAGTTTGGATCCCAATCTTAAAAGAACCAAATCCCAAAGTATCATCAAAGTGATGATTCCCGAAGATATTTAAGGAAAGAATCAGTGTTGCCAGGGAAAGTAGGAGGATTTTGGAGATCTATTTGGAGACTTTGTTGGTGTGACTGTTTACGGTGCTAATTTAAAGGAAGGTTAGCTTAGTAGATTTTGGGTGGATCATATTGTTTGGGTGTGTTGGAATCACTAGCTAATAAGGATTTCTGAAGGGATTAATGAGGATTTCATGAATTTCATGACGAAACATGAAGGGATTAATGAGGATTTCATGAATTTCATGACGAAACATTTATCACGTGTTTTAGAACCATGTATTAGGTGTCTGCGGCAGTCATTTTGGAGTAGGAGAATTTCTGTTCATACTCATCAGAGGCTCTTTGTACACCGCAAATATGGTCACCCTCTAACAACGCCAAAATAAAGTTGGCCAAATTTTATTTAAATAAATTAACGGATAAAGATAATTTAGCTATTATCTTCATCCGGAGGCGATTCTTAGTTTTATTTTTAACTTTATCCGTAGACGATAGATACATAAAAGTATCTTTCATCATCCAGCAAATCTAGGCTATGCTATAAGTGCGCTTAGTGAAGTCTAAAGCAATGCCTGTTTGGACATCACGGGAGCCATGTCCTCGACGCCGACGGCTGCTATGAACACCATTCTTGGACTTCTCCCGCTGCAGTTGATGTTGTGGTCTGAAGCAACCCTATGGCCTTACAGAGCAAAATGTCGTGGATGCAAGGGCTTCTCCAGCAAAGTCGGAGGGAGACCACACCAACACCTTCAAATACATCGAACAAACAGTGCCACCGTCCGTAAAGGCAGATAAGATCTCGCCCGTTTTCAACTTCTCTGGGGAATACAGCGTAAATATCTCCAGCATAGAAACTCCGATAGCGTACATACGCAAACCGAATCGGAATCTATCTCTCATGGTTTGTCGATGCCTCGAAAACTTGTAATCGCACGGGCATTGGAATCTGGAGGGACCGAAAGAGGGACGGCCCGGCCATTTTCCAGGCCGAAATTATTGCCATTCAGACTTATGGCGAGGGCATCTCAAACTGCTTGCGCAAGAATGGAAGGGTAGAAAGTATCTCCGACAGCCAGGCTGCCCTCAAAGCTTTGCAAACTGTCAGATTTGACTCTGAGGTGGTACTGAGGTACCGCAGAAAGCTTAAACAGCTGGTGGCACATCTCAATGTTACACTGAGATGGGTACCAGTGCCTCTGGGGTCAAAGGCAATGAAGTAGCTGGCACGTTAGCAAGGGGCGCCAGCGAGCTGCCATTCTTAGATTCAGAACCGACATGTGGTTGCTCATATGGCGACATCAAAACGATTGTCAGAACCCAACTTGCTGCTGGGCACTGCTCCTTTTGCAATCCTGCAATGTTAAGAACTAACATTTCTATCGTATGTAAACAGGTAACATAGATATTTGAAATTTACTACATCGTAGACAATCTCTTATTCCTTCATATCTTCAACACGAAGATAATTTGTGTGTACAATCTTGTTATACTTGATTCCTTCTATTTTGCTAATCTAAAGTAAAAAATTGATATTAAAGATGAAAAATCTTGTAACGATTATCATAATATCAACATCAAATATATAATGCAACTATAACTAAACTACAATGACGATATTTATACAGGTGTCATTTTTTTTTATTTTTAAATAAGTAGGGAGCAAATTTTTATATTTTTATTTACCTGTCTTGTGCTGATTGTGAAAGCAAATAATTTTATGTCTGTATTTAGCCATGAAATAAGAAGCCTTCTTTTAAAGTATATCTCTCAGATTTTGGTACTACTAAATGATATCTTGTTCATAATATCTGCGGTGTTGGAGGCAGAGCAGCAATTCTCAAATGAAATCTCCGTTGTACAGCTCCTCCCACAAAAAGGTTAAAAATTTGAATCGCGATTTTAATTATATATTCCCAGGTTGAACTGTACATACAACTGTGTTTATTGGAGGTAATTTTATTCATGCCAGCCGAAGAGTAGCCCACATACGTAATGCTTTCTCGTATTTGATAGATTAATATTTTATGTCCGCTATTTATTTGGTAAATTGTCAATGAAGGTTGTTTTGACGACTTTGATTTATTATTATTAGTTTTCAAATAAGGGTATCTATTCAGTTTAAGATGCAACGAGTTTGCGGCAAATACCACAAAAGGGAGCATTTGTGTTTATCTGACATTCGTCTCTTATAACATATGTATAAACATATTTTTCATTGAAACCTCGCATAACATAACATACAGTTACGAACAAATGTCGTACGCATATTCTTTCATAATAAATTTAATAAAACATTTCAACTAAAATTTGGCATAACTTTAAATTTTTTTTATTATCTCTCAATATTTCCTAAATAGTTAGCTTTTCATTGCTTTTTTACAACAAAATACTGAAAAATAAATTGGAATTAACTCTTGTCTGCGATTGTATATATCGACACTAATATTAGGTCTCTCTGATATTTTTAATAGTAGAAAAATTTAGAACACTGAATAGTTGAAATGAAAGCAGTAGATGTTGCAGAAATCAAGGCATCCTTATCCTAAATCTGATGATGCCATCGCGTAAATATGGGGACAATTTTGTGTTTCAGCACAATAACTGTCCCGTGCATAAATCGCAAATTATGCAAGAATGGATACGTTCCGCAAACATTTATTTAACAAAAGTCCTATTGAAAATGTTTGAGCTGTGTTAAAGCAGTCGAATATATATTTATACATATATAAAAGACTTCATTCCAGAAAGTGCAAATACACTATTAGAAACATCTAGAAAGTAACCGAAATTAATGGGGACTGGAGACATTGAATGCTTCAAGATTGAAGAAATGAATTTATGCAAATGTTATAATTAGATAAAACAATAAAATAAATTTATAGTGAGCATTTTGTTATTACAGTATGACATGTGTATATGTATGATACGTTACCAGCAAAGTATATCTTTGCATTTACTATTGAAAACTATATATTTTATTTATATTCAAATTCACTTATTGCTAAATGTTACAATTAAAAAAATACGAAAATGAAAGAAAGGAACTTGTCTATCCACTATATTCCATATTTGCCGTATATATGCGAAATAAGGTATTCTAATAAATCAATAAGAACATTCAGAAACAGAAAATCTATTTTACCATACATCTATTTTACATAAAAATGTTATTTCAACACGTGCTTGTTTATGCCTTAATAACAAAAACTAAATTATAAAAACAAGAAATCCTGTGTCGGATAAATACACAGCGAATCATACATAAAATCTGTTTACACCAATAAGCCGCAGTCGTAGTAAAAGCTATAGTCCATCCTAAATGCGCTCGCCACAAACATTTTGGCGTAGGTCGTTAACTTTTTTTTGGTAGGAGCTGTACATCATATTAAGTATTTTTGCATAATAATAAACACACCTGCCATGATTCTGTCTCAATTTTCATTTTCCTGATTAACATTCGAAGGCACCTTAGAAGTTCGCCGTATACGCCATCTGGTGGTCGCATTTTCGCAGTGACGTGGATTCCATTTGGGTTAAAATCGATCGAAATTTCGGCGAATTTTCTCGTTTTTCCGTACTTTTATCGATAAACCACGATACCCCTATTCACTTTTGCGACCGTCATTTCCCATTTATTTCCCTTATAATCATGGCCGCCTTCAAAGCCTTTTCCTTGACACATTTTTTTTTACCGAAACACACCAGCTAAATGAAGCACACCACTGTCTAAAACTCGCCGTTAGACGAGGACAAAGCGATCAAAATTTATTAGTGGCAATTAATACAATTTTACCTGTTCGTATATAAATGTTAATGTTTCGTAAAAGGACTCAAAAGTAAAAATTGTTATATGGGACATAAAATATACCGCGCGCCTGCACATGTTTTCAGAAGCGGCGCGCCTGCTCAAGGGTTGAAAACATATTAATTTGTTTCCTGCTGTTGCCTTTTTTTTCCGCTGCTCTATTGACATTGTACTCTTGTTGCGTAAGGTTTATATGCCGTTGGGTAACTATTTAATAAATATATTATATGTTTATATTACCTTTGATTCAAAACCTATTGATTTTTTCATTTTTGTTAAATTAATCTTATTTTATCTGATTCCGTTTTTGGAACAGTTAACTCTGTCGGACACCGTCTTCCTTCTTTCCGGTAAAAGTTACTTTGCTAATAGTGTACGGAAAGTTCAAACAGGATTTTTTTTTTTCTTAAAAACAAATAATTCGATAAAGGTAGCCTTTACTTATTTCTTTTAATTGATAAGAGTCGATACTTTGAACACGCCTCTTAAATTTCATTTCCAAATAAAAGCAAATTAACAAGATAAGATTCACAAAATAATATAGAAAATACTTAAAAAAAAAAGTAGCTAGCAAATTCCCTCTTTCCGTAATTTTCTTCATATAGCGACGTTTTATGGATACTCTTTTAATATGGCCATAAATAAATCTGCTCCATGTTTCTGTTTACCTTTTAAATTGCTTGTCAGTTTAGTAAGTAACTTTATATATTTTTTATATTTATTATAAATTTTTTTTATTATCTCTCAATACTTCCTAAATAGTTAGCTTTTCATTGCTTTTTTACAACATAACACTGAAAAAAATAATTGGAATTAACTCTTGTCTGCGATTGTATATCTCGACACTGATATTAGGTCTCTCTGATATTTTTAATAGTAGAAAAATTTAGAACACTGAATAGTTGAAATGAAAGCAGTAGATGTTGCAGAAATCAAGGCATCCTTATCCTAAATCTGATGATGCCATCGCGTAAATATGGGGACAATTTTGTGTTTCAGCACAATAACTGTCCCGTGCAGAAATCGTAAATTATGCAAGAATGGATACGTTCCGCAAACATTTATTTAACAAAAGTCCTATTGAAAATGTTTGAGCTGTATTATCTGATTCCGTTTTTGGAACAGTTAACTCTGTCGGACACCGTCTTCCTTCTTTCCGGTAAAAGTTACTTTGCTAATAGTGTACGGAAAGTTCAAACAGGATTTTTTTTTTCTTAAAAACAAATAATTCGATAAAGGTAGCCTTTACTTATTTCTTTTAATTGATAAGAGTCGATACTTTGAACACGCCCCTTAAATTTCATTTCCAAATAAAAGCAAATTAACAAGATAAGATTCACAAAATAATATAGAAAATACTTAAAAAAAAAGTAGCTAGCAAATTCCCTCTTTCCGTAATTTTCTTCATATAGCGACGTTTTATGGATACTCTTTTAATATGGCCATAAATAAATCTGCTCCATGTTTCTGTTTACCTTTTAAATTGCTTGTCAGTTTAGTAACGGTTTATTATAGCTTTACTGCATCAGTTTCCTTTTTTTTATCAAAATCGTCCGAGGAAGACTAATAATTACATTAACCTATATTCATCCGAAGGTTAAGCGTTATATATCGCTAAACGAAACTAGATAAGTTTTAT
The DNA here is from genome assembly GCA_004143645.1 of Protaetia brevitarsis. Lineage (NCBI taxonomy): Eukaryota > Metazoa > Arthropoda > Insecta > Coleoptera > Scarabaeidae > Protaetia > Protaetia brevitarsis. The sequence goes on along the minus strand of RXPK01002374.1, from coordinate 2,794 downwards.
CCACTTTATCATTTTACTATCTATCTATAAGTAAAATCCAATATGTATATATTTTTAATTGATTAGACCGACAACAAAATTTGTTAATTATTTTTATTTGGATAGCACGCACTTCATAGCAATTAATTCTATGATTTACGCCAAGATATTTCATTATATCTACTACTTCTGCAACAGACGTCTAGCAATTACTCAAGCCAATATCACGCCAATGTTTAAGCGAGCGAAAAAAGAATAACAATTTCATCCTTGCGTTCAGAATTAAGCTTCTAGACGAAGGAGATTATTTTCAAGTATCGGAGACATGAATTAGAAGAAATGTTCATTACTGCGCACAATTTTCTTTGTACATTATTTCTTCTCCCAAGCAACCTGGCAGTAATGGAGCAACGTCCGCAAGGCGTCAACGATTCCAGTTTTCATTAGGTAATTTACTCAGCCCACAGGATCCTACTGTGTCAATTTGGTTATGTTCATTGGGCGCAAAGGAAAGCATTCTCGGCGGCAAGACCTTCTTGTCTTGAAAGAATTTATCCTACGGAAAGAGCTTCTTCATTTATACATTTTTAATTTGTGCTGGTGTAGAAAGGGTCTCGGCTGAATTGAATCATGTTAAAATTTACCTAAGCTTTCAGACAAATTTTAACAAACTTAAAGATAAATAGTACGCAATTCAAGTACAGCGCTTAATTTCAGTAAAACGTTTTCTTTTTGTTCGGTGAAAAAAGAATGTATAAATTGCTACCAACAAAGATAAGCGCTTATCTTTGTTGGCAGCAATTATGTATTATTCGGCTGTTTACTTTTTTTAATACTTTGAAAACTTAATGTTATAAATTTCTCTGAAGCTATTTATGTATATGCGACTAATAAATTTGTGAAAATACCATGACAAAAACATGAACGTCTTCCATATAAAATATTTTCAAAAAGTCATAAACTAAATAAAGTGACATTTCACTACATTAAAATTCGTTACTAAATTATTTTTTTTTGAATAGCAAAGCATATTTTATAAATACCGATTTATAAGAAACAAATTTAAAGAAATATGTTGAAAGCCCTCTATATATCCTTATTTATCTAAATTATTAAGAAGTTGTTCGTCTTCAACCCGCAGGTCATGTCGCTTTTCTTTCGTAGTTCTTCATATTTTTCACAATTCATATTTAATTTTTCGTTTTTCCCTTTTTTCAATTATTTAAATACTATTAACTACGCCAATGCAATTTAAAGCTTTCCAATCTCACTATATAACGAAAGAATTACGCATTATCAATTCAACATAGACTGACTCACTATGTAAGCTGAAGAACATCTAACGGTCGAAACTAGTTCTAGCGCACATTAATTGTCAACTCAGTAAAGGAATACAAATAATTTTTGTCCTAAAATAAATATATAAATCGAGGCATTTAAATAAATATAACGGTTAAATGTGGATTTAAATACTAAATAGATATTATATCAAAACTCTTTAGGTAAAAAATGTTAGTGGAACCGGAATATTACTAAATGTGTTGGGTTAAATTGTAGAAGCGGCTTAGACTTTCTAAATTATTTGCCTCGACTGTTAAACGATGACCAGTCAACCAACTGAAATTTAAAGCAGATACTGAAGCAAACACCGTTTTGCTTATATATTTTTTTATATGCGGAAATGGTTATTCATTTAAAATATTTGCGAAAGACTATCTTTGTTATTTTATTATACTATTATTAGATTTTCTCGAAATGTGTAGATACATTTTCTGTATTAGAATATCATGCAGATATGTTTCCTTTTAAGGCTGGGATATCACTCTACAGATTCCTACATTACATTTACTTCACTTCATAAATTGAATCTACGGTGATAATGTGACTGGGTAGAGTCGATTTATTTTATTCACTCATAGATGACACTTTCCAAAGTACCCAATCGCATAAACACACTCACCTACTAGTCGTACAAATCGACTTTAAATTAAAGTTGTAAGTTGTAGAACGGTGGAAGGTAATAGACTATCATCAATCGCGTATTTATCGCACTTATAAGATAACGTAATATGAAAGGTAATGTAATATAAAAGATTCGTGCACAGCTAATATATATGTCAAGTGGGGAGAATAAATTGTGATTAACAATGCCACCGTTTAGGACTAAAAGTATCAGACTCTCAAATAAGTTGGCTAGATGCTAGTCTAATATTTGTTACTATTAATTATTTATTCATTTCATTTAATAGTAAATTATAACTACATTTATACGTTTCGTTTCTAACAACGTATAAAGTATACTGATAGTATTTAATTTCTTTTTTCTTGGTTTTTAGGTCGTCAATATTAAAAACATGAATGAATACGACGTTTCGCTTTATTGAAAAGCTTTTTAAGTATATAAATAAATGTAAAAATTGTAAATTATAAATAAAATGTTTTTGTTTAATAAATGACAAATTGTTCTGTTTACTATGATTTTGAATATATTATTATGTTTTATTTAAAGATTGCATTTTAAAATAGGATGTTTTGATTATTTGTTTTTGAATTTTGTAATTAAATAGTTCTTTAAAAATATTGTATTTAGATATAAAATTAAATTATATAATTTTGTGAAATATTGTATATCGGTTTTATACTGATAGTGTTTGTAGACTGGTACGTCGTTGAGAGACAGCATAGAAGAAGCTTGTGGGTCTCAGATAGTTTGTTTCTCGTAATAAACATAAAAAATGTCATAATATAAGCAAAATCTTAATTTGTTTAGTTGACAATTTCAACAAAGTTTAGGTTTAATGTGTTTTTGTTATTG
>RXPK01002373.1:0-54905 GCA_004143645.1 Protaetia brevitarsis | reverse complement strand
CTAACTATAAAGTCATTATACATGTAAATACAAGCAGAAGCTCACACAAAACGTTAAATAAAAATTAAATAAAGTGTTCTAATCGATTTAAAAATAAACTGAAACTTGTTAAGATAAACTGGGTAATTTGGTAAATACATCAACAACACTGGTGACAGTTTTGTGATGGCGTATCTGAGGGCCATACGCGAAAAAGACGAGTATTGGTTTTCAGATGAGCATAGCTTTTTTTCGTATCATGTTTACATCGATGTTGTCCCATCCCTAATACCACAATATGTTTAGTACAAAATGTTGTTTTACGTACAAAAATATTTTTCTGTGCATCCTTAATTACTCTCTTCAGCAAACTGTTTAAATATTTATGCATTTACATTTAGACGTTCCAAAAGCACCCGGTCCTCGAAAAAACAAAAAGCGGAAAAAGACCTTCCGATTAGAGGTACAGAATAACGTCGCCATTAAGCCTAACATCCTCACTGAGCACTCCAGACCGAATAATCTCTAGAAACTATTCAAGGTACTTACTGCCTAACACGGTAATTTTCCCATAAAAATCTCTGCATAACTGAACCGCCTGCGAACTTAAAGCGAACATTCTTTCCCAGGCCCGACGAACAGAGGCGCTCTTCTTTTGTCGCGATAAAATTCCCCCCGGGCCTCAGCCCCTTAGGCCATACCCCGCGCAAACTACGCGACACGAACGCGAGGGGATTGTCTCACACACATACATCCGCACCGGCTCGTCGTAATAATATTCAAGACACACGGTTATCTTGTGCTCGGGCGCAATAAAAACTTAAAACCCCGAGATATGGGTGTTGACTTTTAGGCAACGAGGGGGCGAGGTGAGGACTTTTTGGGCGAGTTTCATTTTCGCGAGCCCGCCAAAGGCGCCGCCGCAAATTTTTCCTATATTCTTTCCACCTTTCGTGCGGGGGCGGGCTAATGCGAGGGAAACCGCAGAAGGAAAAAAATTCATTATGCGGAAGTTACTTTCCTTTGTGTTCCGTGAAAGTACCGGGCTATTCAAGTGGGAGTCCACTTTCTGGAATGAATTCATTCGTTGCGCTTGTTTAAACGTCACCGACTTTGGTAATTTAAATTATTGACTATCTAATATTGTAATCAATGAAAAAGTTATTAGGGGAGGGGTGAGGGGGAGGAGAGGGTGAGCTTTAATATTAATGAAAATGTTTTTGAAAGCGAAAATCATTACCCCGAAAAACTCGTTCTTTTTAGCGGAAATGTTGTATTACTAGCGCAACCACACATCACATTCACAATTCGAATCATTAACCCTCCTAATTCCATAAATATGATTTAACATTACCGTGACTCGTTATTAACTCTATCCCCTGATATGAGAAATTAACCCTCATTTTCCTAAAACGTGTAACGTTACCGATAAATTTCCTAATCCACCTCCCATTTAAAGTAATAACCCACATACCCTGTAAATTATTATCAAGTTTATTCCTAAACGCTTTTTTACTATGTTATCCCGAACTTTCACTTATACCTATTATCGCACTACTCCACTCTTGACACCGTCTGTTTCGCTATTTAATCTGCCTTCTCATTACCGATTGCAGCCCCACGTAAGCCCTAGCCCAAAAAAGGTTTTACGCCTTCCCTCAGGTACATATTTCAAGTATCTAAATAACAAATGATCGAATCTTTTCATCCCCTAAGACCTCTAATACAGATAAATAATAATAAATAATAATAAATGTTTATTGTCATAAAATTGCAATCTGCAAACTTTGCACGTCAGAAATACAATATACAGTACATTCAAACAATTGACACAATTATGCAAATATACATAATATAACCAAAGTAAATTAAAGCCATATAATATAATAATAATAGTAATAATAAATAAATAACAAATATCATTTATTGTCTCAGATTCAAAACATATCGACATTGTCATGTAAAAATATAAAAAAAGAAAAAATGAAGATATAAGACGAAAAGGAAATACGATTAAGTGCATGTCATAAACTTTTAAACTATTGAAGAATATGTCCATTTCAAATTAAGTAATTATAATAAAATATAACTATATCCTAAAACTAATATATGATTATATATATATATATATATATATATATATATATATATGTTATGGACGAGTATTTGATATTCTACTATTATTTAAAAAGGGAATGTCACTATTTTACTTAAGTATATTTAAAACTTATTAGATATAATAAAAAAAGGATATAATATGTAGCAGCAGACAGCTAGACGAATGTCCAGGTGATGTAGGTAACCTCTGCATTTGGCAAGTCCTTCGAGCATTTCCTTTAGAATTTCCCTTCAGGAAGCGAGATGATCAGCAGTGATACACCTACACATCGAAAATGAATATTAGAATTTGTATAGTATAATTTTACATTAGATTTTGACAGATCAAATTTGGATCCACCTTTAATTCGAGTGAACAGTTTTATTTCTTTTACAGAGTATTTATTTCTGTAAATTTTTGTTTAATAATGTTTTTATATGCATTGGTAGTCCAATTGCTTTGATATGTCAACAGACAGACATGGGAATTGCTGGAAATTGGATTCTGTAACAATTCTATGTGTATAAATGGTTGCCTACCTTTTGGGGGCACAGTAATGAATTTTAAGATTGTTGTTTTTTTATAGTAATAAGCGTTTAATAATTAAAAATGTATTATTCTCATAATGCAGAGACTCATACCTTTGTTATATAAAAAGTGTAAGGTGATTCCAGATTTTGTAATTTAATTTATTTTCACATCGTTGAAGATCTGACAATCCTGTCGATCACATGGCCATTCTCATATGTAAAACAATGGAGGGTCCTCATTTCAGTTATAATAACGGAATTTCTCATAAAAGACAGTTGGACTCCTTGCTTGGAGACAATCGCATGAAAGTCAGTTAAAACATTTTCAATTCGAACATTCACTAATCGAACTCAGTTCGAGCAGACATATTCTGTTTGTTCTCTTGAAATTTAACGGTTATTTCGATAAAATCCAATTTTATTCCAAATTACGACCTAAAAATAATGTTAATTGTTTAAACAAAGTTTTCACATAAATTTTATTCCAAATTACACACGATTTTTGGGTAATTTTTCTTCAACGACGACTTTTCCGAGTAATGTTCCTGTCCTGAGCGACCATCTCTCTGATCTGAAGTACCTATCTTCGATGTACCCGAACCAGGGCCCATATACGACTTGAACAGTCTGACCACCGATGATCGCAGAATTCGGCTCTGTAAAAGGTACTCTCGTTAAATCTACCTAAAAAATTAAATGTATTATTTCAATGCTAATCTAAATTGAATTTATTTATAAGAAATTTTTTTTAATCCGTTCTGAAAATTGAGGTTAGAAAATCGTTTGTAACATAGCTAAAACGATCTCCAGTCACTATGGGAAATTTGTGTAATTAGGTTTATAAGTATTTGTATGTTTTTACGTTACGAACCAATATCCAGTGATTTACCATCAAGGTTGGCTACTCTGTTCACACGTTTATTCAAATCTAATATAACTCCATTTGAACGGTCAGAAAACGCGGATTTTTTTAAAATTTATTTCAAACATATTTAAGTAAGAAACTTTGAATTTGAATCGCAAAAGGTGGATCACTTAATGAAACTTTAGTGTTATTATTTAAACGAACTCACGGACTTACCTGAGATTATTATCCATAGATTTATGTCTGATATTAGACAAGTCACATTTTGAATTTGATTTAAGTTAATAAAAATCACTTTTATCCACTATTGAATGTTTTAATTTTACTTAATGGTTTATAGCTATTGAAGGCATAACATTATCATGCCTATGAGAACACTTAAACTGCTCTTAAACATTGAATTTGAGGGAGCACAATTGACAACATCATCCCACCACATCTCTATGCGTACTGAGTTAAATATAAGAGAGTTAACGAGCCATTCAATATTTTTTTATGTCACCGCCCCTCATCGGAAATTTCATGCCTTGCATCATCTGGCTGGTGAGAATAGACACTTCTAAATCAAAGTTATAAAAAAAATAGATGACACTGGCATATATAAAATTTTTTTTTTTTTCAATTCAATTAATGTATTTCTTTTAAAATTTATTTTTTTTTAATCCGGGCTGTATGCTACTGTGTAGCGTAACAAATAAACTTGGCAACCCAACGTGTGGGGCGTAACAAAGAATATTGCTACCCAAAGCAAGGGGTTTGTTTGAAAAGAAACATATGTCCTATTTATATACAATCGTAAAAGCAATTTTACGTGGCGCTCAACCAACTTAACTAATTAGATTCATTTACAAAACCTCAATAAAATATAATACAAACAAAATTGGATAAAACATGTAGACAAGGGAGCTCTGAAGAGCAGAGAGTAACCATACAAAACCGGCGATGACTTTTGAAGACTTATTAGAATATTTTAAAGAGGAGAAAAGGCGAGAAAAGGAAGAAAAAGAAGTAAGAAGGCAGCAGAAGGCCATACAAAGGCAGAAGGAGAGAGAGGAGGATTTTATGAAACTAGAGATGATAATAAGTAACACAAAGCAAGAGTATGACGCTAAATTCGAAAGATTTGACACGTTAATAAATGAAGTGCAACAACAGTGTAACACCGAGATGCAGGTACAAAGTGAGAAAATATGCAAGAACACTGAGAACATTCATCAGGTCCTGGTAAGCCAACAACAAATCGTGCGACACCTAGAAAGGATCGACGACAGGGTGTTACAGGCAGGGAATAAAAGACATTTGGCAAAGCGCAAGAACAAAAAGAACTCAAAATGTAAATATTGCAAAAGAGGGTTTTTAAAACTAAAAGAGTTGGGGGAACACGCAAAAGGACATTATAACAAGAGTAGATCAATTAAAGCAAAACATGCATGTAAAAATTTCAAACAGAAAAAGTCAAAATGTCGTCAAATCAAATATTTATCTTTAAAATCACAAATTCGCATGTACAGTCACAAAAAAATTAAAAAGCACAATTTTCACAATCAAGAAAGAAAAAAATACAGAAACAAAATCTATTTCACAAAATGGAAAAGAAAAATAAACAATCGAAAAGGTTCAGAAAAACACGTTAATGTCTCACACACACAATCTCAAAAATGTACCCAGAACTAGATTCACATAAACAATACTTAGACCTAAATTTATTAGACAATGATGAAAGAGATGCAAAAAGTGGTCACAGCATAAGAAAAGAGTTATTCTAAAAAATTATTTAATATTACAAAAAGTTAAAAAGTGATAATTGAAATTTAAATTAATTAGTTTATAATAAAAATAGTAGTAGTGGAAGGATGCCTTGAACAATAATGAAAACATCTATACAACATTTAGTACGTAACACATAAAATAATTTAACAACTTGCAAATCTGCATGTCAGAATTTAATTTAATAATAACTAAAAGGGGGGAAAATTACAAAGTTGAAATTATAAGACTTAAACTGTTAAACATACAAAATGAATATAGTAGACTGTATATTGAAGAATAAGAACAATTAAAAAAGAATCAAAATTGCATAATAACAAAGAAGAATACATAAGGAAAAGAAGAAATTGAAGATGCATGGAAAATAGGAGTGAGGTGATAAGAAAAGAAGGAAATATGTATAGAGAAGAAATGCTAAAGCAAATGTGAAAATACATTATTATAAATGTGCAAAAATGCAAGTAATAATGAAAAAGGTTAAAAATGAGAAAATCAAAGAAAGAAGATCATATATAGAAATATGCCAAAGAAGCAAAAAGAAAAATACTATGATTATAAATAAGTAAAAATTAAATAAATATTAGCACAAATAAGATGCAATACATAAATAAAGTATTAGTAAGATTCGAATTTTAATAACAGTCTAATTATATTAAAAATGATTTTAAAAATTTCAAAAAAGGGGATTAAAAAAAACTTGCAAGTTAAAAATTATCAGTATTATTAAAAAGGAAGATTTTATTTTGATAAAAAGGATAGAACATTTGAATTAATTGATAAAAACACCGATCAAATAAAAGGCAGATTCCACATCACTCAGATATTTCCATACCAATCTTAAGGTATTTTATTCAAATTAGATTCACAGATAGGTGTTACATACTTGTTGGAAACCAGCTTGGATAATCCTGCTTGTCTACAAGGACGGTAGATTAAGAGCAAGAAAGGATATTCAGGACGTAGACAGCCTGTATGATAGCAATTTAGTTAAATTCTTAATCTTAAATTTAGAAGTAGATAGTTATTGCTTAAATTGAAAAGTAATTTTTTTGAGTCATAAAATTTATTTTCACTTAGGGGGCATTTGTTATGACAGAGTATTTGATATTCTACTATTATTTAAAAAGGGAATGTCACTATTTTACTTAAGTATATTTTAAAACTTATTAGATATAATAAAAAAAGGATATAATATGTAGCAGCAGACAGCTAGACGATGTCCAGGTGATGTAGGTAATCTCTGCATTTGGCAAGTCCTTCGAGCATTTCCTTTAGAATTTTCCCTTCAGGAAGCGAGATGATCAGCAGTGATACACCTACACATCGAAAATGAATATTAGATTTGTATAGTATAATTTACATTAGATTTTGACAGATCAAATTTGGATCCACCTTTAATCGAGTGAACAGTTTTATTTCTTTTACAGAGATTTATTTCTGTAAATTTTGTTTAATAATGTTTTATATGCATTGGTAGTCAATTGCTTTGATATGTCAACAGACAGACATGGGAATTGCTGGAAATTGGATTCTGTAACAATTCTATGTGTATAAATGGTTGCCTACCTTTTGGGGGCACAGTAATGAATTTTAAGATTGTTGTTTTTTTATAGTAATAAGCGTTTAATAATTAAAAATGTATTATTCTCATAATGCAGAGACTCATACCTTTGTTATATAAAAAGTGTAAGGTGATTCCAGATTTTGTAATTTAATTTATTTTCACATCGTTGAAGATCTGACAATCCTGTCGATCACATGGCCATTCTCATATGTAAAACAATGGAGGGTCCTCATTTCAGTTATAATAACGGAATTTCTCATAAAAGACAGTTGGACTCCTTGCTTGGAGACAATCGCATGAAAGTCAGTTAAAACATTTTCAATTCGAACCATTCACTAATCGAACTCAGTTCGAGGCAGACATATTTCTGTTTGTTCTCTTGAAATTTAACGGTTATTTCGATAAAATCCAATTTTATTCCAAATTACGACCTAAAAATAATTGTTAATTGTTAAACAAAGTTTTTCACATAAATTTTATTCCAAATTACACACGATTTTGGGTAATTTTTCTTCAACGACGACTTTTCCGAGTAATGTTCCTGTCCTGAGCGACCCATCCTCTCTGATCTGAAGTACCTATCTTCGATGTACCCGAACCAGGGCCCATATACGACTTGAACAGTCCTGACCACCGATGATCGCAGAATTCGGCTCTGTAAAAAGGTACTCCTCGTTAAATCTACCTAAAAAATAAATGTATTATTTCAATGCTAATCTAAATTGAATTATACTTATAAGAAATTTTATTTTAATCCGTTCTGAAAAATTGAGGTTAGAAAATCGTTTGTAACATAGCTAAACGATCTCCAGTCACTATGGGGAAATTTGTGTAATTAGGTTTATAAGTATTTGTTATGTTTTTACGTTACGAACCAATATCCAGTGATTTACCATCAAGGTTGGCTACTCTGTTCCACACGTTTATTCAAATCTAATATAACTCCATTTGAACGGTCAGAAAACGCGGGATTTTTTAAAATTTATTTCAAACATATTTAAGTAAGAAACTTTGAATTTGAATCGCAAAAGGTGGAATCACTTAATGAAACTTTAGTGTTATTATTTAAACGAACTCACGGACTTACCTGAGATTATTATCCATAGATTTATGTCTGATATTAGACAAGTCACATTTTGAATTTGATTTAAGTTAATAAAAATCACTTTTATCCACTATTGAATGTTTTAATTTTACTTAATGGTTTAAAGCTATTGAAGGCATAACATTATCATGCCTATGAGAACACTTAAACTGCTCTTAAACATTGAATTTGAGGGAGAGCACAATTGACAACATCATCCCACCACATCTCTATGCGTACTGAGTTAAATATAAGAGAGTTAACGAGCCATTCAATATTTTTTTTATGTCACCGCCCCTCGATCGGAAATTTCATGCCTTGCATGCCATCTGGCTGGTGAGATAGAACACTTCTAAATCAAAGTTATAAAAAAATAGATGACACTGGCATATATAAAATTTTTTTTTTTTTTTAATTCAATTAATGTATTTCTTTTAAAATTTATTATTTTTTTATTCCGGGCTGTATGCTACTGTGTAGCGTAACAATATATATACACATATACACACGATGTATACATATGTATATGTATACATCGTCAAACATATATATATATGGACAACTACCGGAACAAATAAATGTAAAGAACACCACTACATAAACACACAAACTAACTACTACATACGTACTCACGCAATGAATAGAAGGCCTTCTCCAACAGAAATTCCTTCAATTTATGTTTGAATTTAATGATGTCCTGAGAAATGGCTTTAAGGTTAGTGGGCAATGCATTAAAGGCTTGTATTGCTCTATATCTGGGACCATTCTCAAAAAATTTAGAAGAGTGCTTAGGAACAGAGTAGTCATTAAAAGATCGAGTCTGCATATTGTTATAAAAGTCCTTGTTACGGATGAATATTTCATCGTTAACTGTCAAAAATATTATTAATTCATATATATAGAGGCTAGGTAAAGTTAAAATATTTAATTCGTGGAATAGACCCCTGCATGGGGTACTGTGTGGAACACCACGCATCATGCGAATTTACACGCTTCTGCAAAATAAACCATCTAACTACACTGTAAACTATCAGTTATAATTCGCATGTCTCGTATAAATTACTACTCGCGCACTATTATAACGTATTGCCTTCATTGCAACTAATTCTGCTTGAAAATTATGATCTCTTAATTATATATAATCACAGTCCTGTGTCGCGCTCACCGTTCGACCCATTCGTAATAATTTCTAAACCCTCGCCAAAAGTTAAAGCTATCGCCAAAGGTGTCCTAATGGAAAGCTTTAACAACGTCATCATTACGCAATATAGATAATTGAAATGTTCGACAGTTTGACACTATTAATGATGCATGATGATCGTTGAAATGAACCAAAATGTTATATCGCTGTGCAATAAAAACAATTACGTAATGCATAATTTGGTTATGAAGCATCCATTAATGGTTAATGGCTTATCTTTCCAATGGAATACTTCTGCTTTTTAACATTTTAAAGCAATATCACATTTCTGACCTTCCTCTACTGGAAGATAAGTTACTTTTTTGACTAGTCGCAGATTTAACTAAAAATAACCACATTATGTACTTACGGCACAGTTCTACTTTTTGCTTAAAAAAAAACCGAAGTATCATTGTCATAGGCCCATTTTCTTTTCGGATTCATAACAAACATAAATTTTAACAACTTTACTATGTTAAACCCGTCTTCTATCTCTAAAATTAAGTGAACTTCCCTAATGAGGGTCGAACATGAATCACTCTATGAATTGAAATGGAAGGCTATTTCTGTGCGCTATGGTTAGATAATTGTAATCAATATATGTACATGTTACTGATTGTTAAGAAACATTCCAACAACTTTTGATAATGTCCCCTAAAATATTTGCACAATATTTGTTGTGTTGATATAAAATTTCATGCTTCACACCATACTGTTATAGCATCACATGCTTAATCATTAAAAAGCTTTTATTTTCTGTAAAAAACACCGATAAATACACGTCACTTAAGTATAGAATGAACGTTGGTATTGTCATGATTCCTGCTTATGATTATGTAATCTTCGTTGAAGGTACTGTTTTGTTTGGCCCACATTGACATAACATATAGATCCAGATAGTAAATTATCCGGATCCAAATAAAAGCACTACCCCAAGTAACTGTGAATACCAATGTTTCTAAAGGAACACTAACTTATATTTTACATACGTTTTTTCTGTAAAATAAATAAAAAAATATTTTGTCTCAATATATTTTTTAACAAAACAAAAAATCCTTGGAAGAACTTAAGCAATACAATTACATACATGTGGGCGAAAATAGGGTTACTTTCTATACAAAGCATTCTTCAAAATCTACGCGTAAAAGATTTCGTACAGACGTTAATTTTATTTTTAAAACCGCTTTCCTCAACAACCTGCGTATAAAAGAGCGACTCTCATATAAACAGTTCATAAAAATTTGAAAAATTCCTCTCTCACCAACGAAACGCATTCAGGAAATAAAGGGACAGTAATTTCTACGATTTCATTGGACGTAATATAATTGGGGATCCGGCAAAATTGTTCGTATAACCTCTGTTTGTACGTGGTCGACCTAGAATCAACAAAAAAAAAATAGCAGACAAATCACATCACATACATGGCAATAAAATTTTGACGGTCCAACTGTTAAATTCACTGTTTATCCCGGGAGCGGACAGAGTTTCTCAGCCTATACAAGGGAGTCGCTTATTTTGCCGTTCGCTTTTGTCAAGAACGATTTACTTCTCGTCGCTAAGATCATCGAAGCGGGATGTGTGGGATCGGAGAAAAGGTTTGTTTGGAATTCGAATTAAGGCGGTCCGAATGCGACGCGGGTAAAAAGCAAAATAAAAAAGGGGATCTTCTTTATTTGTGGCGCTATCCAAAGAAACTAATTCGAAATGAATGCATTTTGTGTAGAGTCGATTTGGCTTGAAGATTTATGGCCATTATTACGCCGAGATTTTAGTTTACTTTTATTGAAAAGGACTATAAAACGGAAATTCATGTTGGATGCTTCTGGATAGTAAATCGATCGTGCAAGAGGCTGTAAAAATTCTCCTGTAAAAATGTTTGCGGATAATATGTTACAAAATCGCAAAAGAAGCGTTTAAATTAATTCATTTGAAGATGATGTGAACAATATTTTGGCTTCAAAGTTCAAAATTAAGACAATACATGGGCATCACATATGTATATACTGTATTTCGTATTATGTCAAATTAACTCATGCCCGGTAATATAAACAATAGTTACCCATTTGTCAAAGTTAATCAATGGATAACAGCAAAAATCAGTAACATAAAGGTTTGTTAGGAGATAATCATTTGTTAAATCAGTTGTTAACTTAACCACCGCTATTCCGGTAGTTACACATTTGTTAAGATTTACCAAAGCACGAAATGTGCCGAATGTCCAACGAAAGTTGCCGTGCATGATTGCATCAATAGATGGCGGAACATGTGAACTTAGACGGAAAATCTATTTGACATTTTGACAGAATTTTTATTTTTGATTCAATTTGATCACTGATCAATTAATTTGGAATAAGATAGCAGCAGTAAGTTTAAAATATATACGTACTAGGTAGGTGTAATTTCAACATTTGATTTCTGACAATATTATCACTAAATTTGACACTATGCATCATAATGAGTAGGGAAATGCAGGATGCCGTGAGAAGAGCCAGAAATTTTACGGTACAAGAGAAACACACATTGTTAGCGATCATTGAAAATTATAAAGGAGTAGTTGAAAATAAAAAAAAAACGGATGGAGTATCTATTAAACAAAAAAAAAACGAAGTATGAGCAGAAATTACATCTGAATTTAATTGTCATAGTACTACTGGGTTAAGGATGAAAGAACAGTTATTTACATTATACAACTTTATGAAAAGGAACAATCAACACGACCAAATCATTATTTTATTTGCTTTTTTCTTATATTTTCATGATTCTTCTCTGAATAGTCGTGGTCTATGACGTCTATCATATATGTTGTCTAGTATATCGAATAGTTCTTCATTGGAGGACGATGATTAATCATTCCATATATCCGTTTTGGTTATAATCTTTATAACAAACTTGACATAAGCCAGAAGCAAAACCTCAATTACTGAATTTCTAGGTGAAAACGTCAAAGTTTCAAGTTGGCCCTCTATCGGAACCAAACTGCACTTCAATTTTAGTAAATTTAGAGTTAACTAGTTTACAACAACCATTAATCAGTTGTTAACTAATTACTCGACATTTAACAAATGGTTAAGTTTATGTTACTCAACTTTTACTTAACAATTTGTTAGTGCTAACAAATGATTAACTAATCATTTGGTTACACACGCTTTATGTTACCGGGCATCAATGAAAGAAAAACAAGAATTCTTCTGAAGTCCTGTCAGGAAGACCGATGATTTGACATAAACTTACAAATCACCTCACACACTGTAACTTTTGTCTTGTAAAAATTTTCAAAAAAAAATACACAACAAAAACACAAAGTAACGTATCCAGACATTCCATCTTTAAGCAAACTGTTGAAGAGCTAATTGCGAGCTTCCAACTCCAATGCATTCAAATTATTTTACACATTCCACGGACCGTTACCAAACATTTACTGGGAGATCGAAAGAGTGAATAGTACTAGGATATCGTGGCTAATTTGCTAGAAAGCTATAAAAATTTAAAATACCGAATGTCACTCAAAGTCCATTTTTTGCGTTGGATTATTTCTTGCTAATTGCTAATTTAGGACAGATGAGTGATGAAACTTCCATAAAGACATTACAGAAATGAAGAAATAATATCTGTGTCATGATGAAAGATTTTTGTGTGGTTTCTGATTAGAGAAGGCAACAGCCAACATCAAAGGAAGAAATAGAGTTGTTGCTTATGCAAAACTTTGATATATCAGCAATTTTCCTTCTATACCAGTGAAGTGTTTTGCATTCTTGATACTAACCAAACATTCTAGTATTTGTTATGTCAGTGTGTGACATTTGTGAATTCTTCTTCGCCGGTATACAATATATAACCATTTATAACCGTGTTTGAGTGAAATAGAAGAAGCGCCATCTTTAAAACAATGGCTGTATCACATATATATACCTATTAAACATAAGTACACTGTAAAAAAAGTTGCAGTAAAATTACATGTAAAATCGTTGGTAACAAAGTTGCCTACAATTTTACAGGTAAATTTGCTTCATAAGGTAAAATGTCTACCATCTAGTAAATTTCACATTGCTGATGTGGTTTTTCAAGATTGTACTGTAAAATTCGTATGTAATATTTATATGAATTCTATATTTACCGAACACTGAAGTAATTTCATATGTATTTTTATAAAGAGAGCAAGCAACTTACCTAATTCTTTTATAGCACCTAATAGGTCATACTGAATCGCTCAACCAGGGATCAAGAATGAACACGCTTAGGCGAAACCTACGATTGTTTGTGACGTACAAGATATCCCTGAGCCAATAATAAGTTCGACAAACGAATAGAATTACCTACGCGCACAGATAAATAATCCAATAACCAATCACATTGCGGAATGTATGAATTTCGTATTTTCCATGATATCTACAGTTTTACCCGAAAATTCAAGTAAAAACAAATAAATATAAACGATCCTCATATTTTTACAGCAAAATTAATAGTTTACTAGTAAAATTACTTTTAAAGTGCACTAAATACCCCAAAAAAAATGTCAATTTTACACTTTTAAGTAAATTTTGAGAGTAAATACAAAATTGTACATGTTTTTTTTTTTGATTTTTGTTACATCTTAACCCTACATGAAAAAGCTATAAATTTTATATATAAATTTCTTTTTCCATGTTAAATATCCTAGAAAAAAAACATGTAAAACAAAATGTACATGATTTATTGTGGTAAATTCACAACGTTATTACATGTAATATTCCTGATTTACCGTGGCAAAATTACCCTAATTTTTTACAGTGTATATGTGTAGAAAACTTCGCCATAATAATAATGCTTAGATCACAGAGCCTTTTACAAAAGTGTGGACTGGGTTTGGAAAAAAAGTAATTTGAACATAATAATTACATTAAATTAACCGCAATTGTGGTTAACGTAATCCTTATTTCTTAATAATATTCACTTTGTTAATTGAAGAGCACGACATGTGTACATCTCGAGGGATGTTGGCAGTTGGTGAATATAATTATTACTGCTATGCCGATGCCCGTCTTAACATTAACTTTTTTGCTTCAGAAACAGCGATTCGAAAATTTGGGTATGTCCAAGATCTTGGCAGATCGACGTCCTTCTTAACATTAGCGGAACTCAGAATATTGCAATTATAGTAAATTAATTATTAATTCGATCCCTGAACTAGTGTTCGAGTACTATAAAGTTTCGCAGTATAAAAATTCTCGTTTATAACTTTTTCCCACTGCATCATACGCAACCTATTATATTTAGCACTTGTAAAATATTGTAAAACATTTCACGTTATTTTCTGATTGTGTTACAATATTTTCTAACAATTTTATGGCTTTTTTGTAACTGTGGTATACAAACCTGCAGCGACATTGTTTAAAAATGTAGCACAGTACTAAAAATTCTTACTACAATTTTCCTCCAGCAGTGAAGTGTAAATATTATTATGCGGATTTTTCTCTGTGTGGTTATACCACCATCCTCCTTTCACACTGCAGCGTAATAACAGAAGCTAATTTACAGCCTGTGATATTTAAAATATCTAACAGATTCAGAAAAAGACCCAATATGTAGGAATTGGTAAAGGACAGAAAATTACTTGAAAAAATAGTTTAATGTAAACAAATAAATCCGTTTTCAACCATTAGTAAGTCCACCAGGAGGACTGTCCGTTAGCTTTCACTAAGTAGATAAAATTTGTTCTAAAATTATTTAATTCATACAAAATTTTTCTAATGAAAAATAATAAACACATCAATAAGTTCTATCAACCACTAAAGTTTCTTCAAATACAAATAAGCACGCTAAAATTTTAATAGGTAATTGACTACAATGAAATATTATTTATTCTTCCTTTTATGACAATAAATCCATCATTTAATTTCCTTTCCACGTCTAGTTATCATTATTTACTCTCGACAGATTTTGTATGTGAAGAAAAATGATATTGACAAAACGAATCTTTTAGTGGCTTGATAAATACCGACGTATCCTAACAAATAATTTCCAGGAAATCCCAACAATACAATTTCGAACAAAATCCTTGACCTGTAATCTTAAACTAGCCAAACTAAACGAGACGACATTCCGTAAAGTTCCATTATTATAAGTTAGACACAGGTAAACCTCTCGACAATCGACGAAACTCACCGAGTTTTTAATCTATTGTTACAGATGAAAGCCCTCCAATTAGAATGGAACTACAACTGGAATTCTTTGAACGAGAGACGATCTATGGTGCCGCTGGAGAATCTGAACGACCACCCGTCCAGGCACCAAAGGATCCTACGCAAGCACATTATGGACTTGGAGAAGTCTTCGAAACACCTGAGGCGCGCTAACGAGGAGCTGCAGACGAAAATTCTGAAACTCGAGGAAGAGATGCGGATACTACAGAACTCGGCGCGAATCGACGGAGATAGGAAAGAATACGATAGAATCAACGGAAACGAAGTGGATCTCTATTTGAAAACGCACAAGTTGAATGAAATCAGCGTTGGGAACTCGAACGACGCTGAAGTGACAAGCAAATTGATAGACTTGGAGGAGCAACAAAGAGTGAATACGGAGAATTTGATGAATATGACTCTACAGTTGACGAACTTTGACAAACTGCACATGTCCATGTTAGAGCTATTAGAAAACGTAGAGGGCTTAGAGAATAAGGTGAACAAAAATTTCCCAGAATTCAGGAAAGAAATATCCAAGTTGGAAGTGCAAATGTCGGAGACAGCGTCCAAAGTTTCTGCTTTGAAAGAGGATCAAAGCAATATTAGAGCGTCAATGAAGGCAATCGGTGTTAGCGTGTCAAATTTGAAAGATAAACGCGATGACGATCGCAAGAAACTGACCTACGTGATTCAAGACGTGGATATTTTGAAGACATCAGATACCCTACAAAATTCCAAACTTCACAATCACATCTTAAAGGTATGTATGCCTTATTTAGTACAGATATTCATATATAAACAAAGGGTTATAAAATAGGTAGACTACAATTTCGGGATTTAATTATTTATATTTTATTTAAAATTGATACTCACTTCCCATAGAGACTAGAATAACACCCCTTCGAACACCACTGAAAACACAAAACAAACAAAATCGAACCGCACATAACCGGAAGGACGTAATTCAATTTTCCCTTGTGTTACTCTCCCGTCTGCCTGTTATACAAACGCGCCTACCTGTACATCTCCACCTGTAATATCGAGAGCTGCACATTCTGTGCACATATATGGACCTTCAGTTCAATTAAAAACACAATTAAACTCAATCTGAACGACGGTTTGTCAGGCCCAATTAATTACAGGGCGCCAACGTACAACAGGACACAGAGCTAGGAAAGTTATTTTTGTACTACCATTATAGTACTGAAAATATTCAACCATTCATAATAATCAATTGAAAGTTCTAAAATTATTGGAATATTGTATGTAGAATAGAATACAATGTAATTAAGATCAGCTGCCCGCGGTTGATATCAAAAAGATCACTAGATTGATTATCAACTTCATTCATTTATTCATTAAAGTTAGGGTGGGTACTTGAGCTAGGTGCTCATTGTACCATCCCTGTTCATTCTCTTACGTCCACTCGAGCAGCTTGGTGTTCTCTATAAAGCCCAGGATCTTACCCAGTAGGAAGCTTCGAGGACTCCAGTAGATCTCTCCCGAAATATTTCTGCCTTCAGTTCCTCACATGTGCAGATTACATGTAAAGTCGTTTCCTCCTGTAGTTCGCATCTTCTACACCACGGTTCGATTACCCGGACTGTGTTGTATAGATGCTTTTTCAAGGGACAGTGTCCAGTTACCAACCCAGTAATGGTTTTAACTTCATTCTTACTGCGCCTGCGTAGGTTATCAGAGAAACTAACATCCTCATCCCCTATCAGCGTTTTGGTATGGAGTTGACCTTCAGTCGACCTCCATTTCTTTGTACTTTCTTTATCTAACCAGGTCCAGATCTCCCTTCTTGCGGAATCCTTAGTAATCCCACATACGAGCTCTGGACCCATGAAATGTCTCTTAGAGCCCTCCTTGGCTAGTTCATCGACTATTGCATTGCCCTTTATATCCTCATCTCCCGGCACCCAAATTAAAGACACCGTGTAGTCTCGTACCAGTGCCTTGAGGGATTGTTTGCAGTCTCTAACTAGTTTTGAACTAGTTACGGGGTTCGAGACTGCCTTAATGACAGCCTGGCTGTGAGTCATTATATTAATTTTCCTCCTCATGTAGCCCCCTTTTGCAATCATTTCTGCACAGGCTGCAAGGGCGGATACATGTGCCTGGAAGACCGTTGTATGTTTCCCCAGGCTTATGGATATTCTTTGATTAGGACTGGCCCCACAAATACAGACTCCTGTGCCCTGGCTGGATCTGGATCCGTCCGTGAACCAGTTATCATTAGCAGTGATCTCACTGCGTGCCTGGTATGGAGATTTTCACCTTTTCAGTGAAGATAATTTCGAGTTCCATGGTGTCCGTGGGCATTTGCAACAATGGCCCGTCCAGCATCATGCCCGTAGTATAAGTGTGCCCTCTCACCCTGAAGTTGGGATGCCACAGGTTGTTGGCTTTCAGTATAAGGATCGCATTCATTGCCTCCGCTCTCACATAAAGCTCCAGTGGGGGAGGCCCACAATGGTCTCCAAAGAGGCGGTCCCTGTACTGTTAATTGCACCAGTGATACCGAGCAATGCCTGTCTCTGGGCAGCGGTTAGCAGTTTCACTGCGGAGGACACTTCTGTCCTCCTCCACCAGACTACTGCCCCGTATGTTATTGCTGGTCTTATCAAGGCAGTATATAATAATATAGCCAATGGATCACCCTCGGCTTTAATACTCAGGTTTTGCCAGCAACTCTCCTGCAGCGCCGGAATAGTTGCGTAGCCCTGGTCGTTGTTTTGACTAAGTGATTTTTCCAGCTCAGTTTCGCATCGAGGGTAACACGCAGATACTTTACTTCCTTGGTTAATTGTAACTCCTGCCCAAACAGTCTAACGCCGCCTAGGTCATTGAGTTTGCTCATGTTGGTAAAGGCAACCAACTTTGTTTTTTGTGGATTAACTATAAGAGTCCTTTTGAAATGCACCATTCCTCCACCATTCTCAGTGCATTACGCATGATGCCCGCCACCACGCCCGGGAACTTCCCTCTAGCTACGATGACAATGTCATCAGCGTACCCCTGCGTCCATATTCCTTTGTCGTTTAATGATCTGACGAGATCATCCACGACCAAGCTCTACAGCAGCGGGATTATCAACTTGGTTCGTATTTACTTTGATGGATTGCTTTCACTTCTGTTTATCACCTGTCTTCCCGCCATTAGTTTAATTTTCACATTGTTTTGCTTGGTTGTATTTTGACTGTATGCCTGTAGTGTATTACATCACAAAAATGTATTTAGTTTTAACTATAACAAATTTCAAAAATTATTTATATATAAATTAGCGTGCTATATGTTCGTAGTTGGCAATACAATATTTAGGTTAGCGTTACTGCGTAGTTGGTAAATTACACCAACTTTTAAGAAGCTATATCTAAAGATTATGCTCTGAGGTGCGTTCAAATACCTTCTTAAATCACTCCGAGTTACTCTATGACGTCAATTAAACACATGCGAGCACCTGTGATTGGTCAGGAACTATCTACTTACGTCAAATTGACATCATAGAGTAACTCGGACTAGATATCTGAACGCACCCCTAATGTGACTGATAGATGGAATATGTGCATATATGAATATATCTCATTTTCACAGCGCACCCTTGATAAACATATTCTGAAATACTAAAATGTACAAATAGCATTAGGAAAAAGTAAAGTTCCCAATGCAAACGTCACAAAAGATAATTCACGGAATGCGACATTTAAAAACTTTAATTTAGAAACATGAAAATCTACTCACTTTCATTGAACTCTATCCAAACTGAAATGGCGCCTGACATAACATATACCTAATAGTACGTTCAGGGCAGGCTCAGGCATTGAAGTCAGTCACGACGAACGTAACATTGATCTGTTAAATTTAATTCCAGAAATATGAAGGGAAATAGTCTTCTGTATGCGTACATAGAAATGGCGATAACTTCCTAAAATTAAATATTTAGAAAAAAAATCCAAAAACACGTAATATTTACTTTTTCATATAGTTTGAAACCTAAAAGAGAAAAATTGCATTTATAATATACAAGAGCAAGTGTGAGGAAAAATTGTATTTTTAACCCCCTAACCACCCCGTGGGTACGCCACTGTTCTTTTTTCAACCTAAAATGTACGACTACTAAGGAACGAGTTGATCTTCTCGTTTCTGAAATATTGCAAAAATTATGTTTACACCCCCTAGAACCAAATATGGAACACTAAAACAAAATACGTGTCAAATATTTTTCGATGTTCTACATTCCTATCAAATTTTGTCAAAATCGGAGAGATCGACTTGGGGGGTCTTTCCTTGTTAGATGAATCGAATTAAAAAAAAACTTTGCAAACTAATAAACTGTATTTAAAAAAAAATGTTTCTCCACAATAACGTTTTTCTTAATTATCAATGTGATAAATATGTTAGCTTTAATCTTTGCTATTTTACTTTCAGGCTGAATCACAGACAGTAGAATTGAACGCAACCAAATCGACAATTCATCTAGTCCAAGAACTAAAAACTTTCGAAAAGGAATACAAAAATATCATAAACAAGCTACCGTACGATTGTAACTCAGTATCAGGTCCCAGCGGCGTTTATTTGATATCACCCGGCGAGGGAGAACCCATAATGGCGCATTGTGACGACGGTTGGACGACAATTCAAAAACGAGAAGACGGTTCCATCAACTTCAACAGAAATTGGAACGATTACTCCAACGGCTTTGGATCGGCGACGGGAGAACATTGGTTGGGTAATCGCCACCTGCACGCTTTGACGAGGGAGAATTGCACCAAACTTCAAATAAACATGAAAGATATTTTCGGAAAATACTGGCAGGCAAACTACGACGACTTCCGAGTAGCTGACTATACTATGGGTTTCAAACTGGTCGTAGATCGGTATAGCGGTAACGCCAGTGACGCCTTGGACTACCAGAACCGTATGGAATTCTCAACCGTGGATAACGACAGGGACATATCGAACACGCATTGCGCGAGCAATTACGAGGGCGGATGGTGGTTTTCGCACTGTCAACATGCCAACCTAAATGGAAGATACAATCTGGGGCTGACATGGTTCGATAGCACCACAAACGAATGGATAGCGGTCTCGCATAGTGAAATGAAAATAAAACGGAGAACCGTGTGTTAGGATAGGTATCAGTTGAGAACAATTTCCCCCGAGACTTGTTGATTCGTACATACACGTAACTCTTGCCAGTGGAAACCAAAGAATTCTAGTTCATTTCTACGTTAAGTGTATACAATACACGCTTATGTACATAAACGATATTTATTCAGTACGAGCTAAGTTACAATAATATTTTTAAAGCTTCCTGTACAGCGTTGATAACTTCAATTTTCATATTTCTAATATGACAAAAACATTTGAAATAAGCATAAATATATGCTTTATGCTATATAATATACAGAACCTTCATAATAATCACAAAAGCCACGTGACAACAAAAAGTTGCAGTAACCCCATGGCGTTGATTAGCATCTCAATTTATCAAAGTTACTGTCTTGTTATTACTATTCAATTAATATATAAATTAAAAATAAATCTAATAACGCAATTAAGCTAAAACAACTTGCTCAGAAATAAATACAAAATCTGACAACAATTCCGATACGTAATCTTCTGAAACATAACTTTAAACTGAATATATTCTAAATTCATTTCTTTACTTAATTAAATATGTCGCCAAATACGGACAAATTAACTATAAACAACTATGAAGATGCCAATGATCGACTTTAGTGATAATCATTATCATTAAAATGCGAAATTCCCCAAAAGTATTTACATCACTGGTCGTAGCTTTCGTGATACAAAGGAGTTTCTGTATATTTTATAAATTGACATAAAAGATGGAGAAGTATATAAGCAATTATGAAAACAATTCTTCATAAATATCATTACAGCATACATTTCGATTATCCTCTTTATTACATTTATACAAAATGATCATTCCCCAGTGTGTAAACGCTTATATGTAAACATATCAAGTGAATATTGTTGTTAAACATAAGTATTCAAAAGCATTTATAAACACAAAGTAATTAATATTATTTAAATCATTTCATCTACAGTAATTTTCAAAAAGTGCCATATGATAATGAGAACTATGTAAATTACTTTTTTTTGCTGATGCACCACTAATTTCATTTTACCCCCCTGAGCGCACGGCATTTTAATTTTTTCTTTTTCATTTTTCATCTCACAGTTACTGTAAATGTAAGGGATGCACAACATCCTTTAATTTAGTTTAAAAAGGTACATTTAACAGTATTTTTGTTGCTGTTTTAATTGTTATTGACAAGAAATCATCATCAAAAAATTCACTTGACATAAACTTAAGGCTGAGTTGAGTTGTCAAAACGCAGTGGTACCAATTCACACCTACTGACTGCGTACATTGGCGTATTTTTTTAATAAGATTTTTCTAAATATTTTTCTCGGCCAAAAAATCTAATATAAATGTTGTACGGTTAGGTCATTTTACAGTCCTCGAATTCCTGAACTGATTCCCGCGCTGAAATGACACCTATCGCACTCTAATGTAAATAACTATCACACAAAACATAAATCAATCAAGGCATGCCATGTTTTTACATATGAGAGTTTATTATCAAAGACATTAGATTTGTTCGTTTTGGCACTAGCGTCACGCAGCGAAACGCAGTTGTAGGCATTTCTGTTCGATTTGATGACAAAACGAACAACAATCAGAAAATCTAAAAGCTGGAGTCAATCCAGCGTTTCGCGGCAACAGCTTGCATTTCAAAACTTTACGCGGCGTCACTCGGCTAGATTTTCGCGTTACGACGCGGACTGCCAAAACGA
This sequence comes from Protaetia brevitarsis, assembly GCA_004143645.1. NCBI lineage: Eukaryota > Metazoa > Arthropoda > Insecta > Coleoptera > Scarabaeidae > Protaetia > Protaetia brevitarsis. The sequence goes on along the minus strand of RXPK01002373.1, from coordinate 32,843 downwards.
ACAAACCTATTAATTTTAAGGCGGCAAATTAATGCGCTAAAAATGTTTTAAAAATAGATATTGATGTTGAAGTAGATACATCATTTAATTAATTTTATAAACTTTTTTTATTAAATAAAAACAGTACTAAAATAAATGTAAATAAATACAATAGTTGTAAATGAATGTTTTGAAGTTTTAATACAAAACACAAAATTACTTGTTAAGTGCAAAACATTCCAGGAAATTGATTATATAACAATCGTATTATTCAACCTGAACTTCAAAGCTTAATCCGTTTGACTCTTCTAATGTATATCATAGTTCCCAAGTATACAAAATTCAAATTTTACTTGTATTAACTTCAACCAAAATTAATTAAATTTCTAGGAATGTAACACAAAATCATAGATAATTTCGTGGCTTCAATATTTGACTTACGTGAAATTTGAATTTTGTTTATTGTGGCTATCACGCCACAACATGTGATTAAGAGTGTACACATCCACCAACATTTTAATGCTGATCGTCAATACACCTGCAAAAGACACATACCATACATAATATATTTTTGTGTATTCCCGGAGAAGCATTCCTATTTTTGTAGTGCGTTTATTTATACATATATAGCGCGTCTCGCTGAGCGATGACCATCCCCTTGATAGGGCTATAATTTTTGTATATTAATTAGGGCTTGTACATAGTAGAATATATTATTTATTGTCGTCGTTATAAGGCACTATGATATGTTAGATCAACACACTGTATTTTTATGTAATGTGTAAATATATGAATGACAATTCAAAATAAAACCTTTGTACCAATGAGAAGTCTTTTCTTAATAAAAAGTATTTGTAAAATCTTGTTATTTATTTCCATTTTACCTAATCTACTAGTACTATAGTGAACACTAAACAGATATTGAATTTGCAATTATAGTGAGGTGCAATGCAGTAAATTTATGCTGTGGTTATTTAATTTGAACAATGGAAGTTAGAAACAAGAAATACAAAAGAGATAAGTATACGAAAATAAAGCACTGAACTACATATAGCCAAGAACTGTTTTGACAAGAGCCACGCTTGGCTTCCTATTGTCTAGAACGAAATCCGAAAAGTGATGACCTCGGGCAGTTAACATTTGCTATTATAGCTATCCATTCTTGCTCAGATGATTCTTAGTGGTGGGCATGATCGAATGACAGAAAAGGAATCATTCAACTTTTTACAATTATTCGAGAATTTGATTATTAAAATTCATCATTCGCATTCAAGATATTGATCAGGTTTCATTCACCACTATCACATAAAAGATTAATGAATTCCATAAATTAAAAACAATGAATTAGAAAAACAATATATTTTGGAGATATATATACAAGTGCATAAAAAAAGGTAATTATACTTTTCCTTTTGATTTCTTTTTCTTCCTCTTAGGTGCCATCTCTTCAGCATTACTTTCTTCAGCAAATTCCGCTGTTTTCTTACCACATTTACTGCTAACTTTTTTCTTGAGAACTTTTTCATTTGCTAGGGGCGTCTCATCATAACCTTGCATACATTTCGATTTCTTCTTTCTTTTTTTAGGTGTTTCACTCTCTATTACAACTGTAGGTCCGCCCAAAGTATTTAACAATTTCTCTTTTTTTTGCTTCTTGCTTACACTTTTATTGAGTTCTTTATCTTCCGTCACTACTAATTCATCAGGGCTATCCTCTTCCTTCTCTTCTTTCTTTATCCATGTGAGTAAAACCAAACTCAAGCTAGTATTTCTACAACCTGTATTACAAGTCGCAATTTCTTGTATATTTTTGTTCCACAATTTTACTTCCCCATTACTCGCACATGTTACTAAATAACCTTTACATGTGTCTATATATTTTAAACGCGCACTGTGAGCTTCAATCTCTTTTGTACTTTCATCGCTAAGGTTAATTAAAGCAAGAGTTCCATTTTCAAAGCCAACTACTAATGTGTCATCATCATAAAATAAAGAACAGCTAACTCTATTCTTATGCTCTATAGCTCTTAATATTCCACCAGTCTCTATGCTCCATATATCTGTATGTAAACCACCACATAAAACAAATTTTACACCATCAGGTGCCCATTTTATGTACTGTAAACTTCTAGGATCCTTAGATTTACTATTCAAGTTGATAACATATGCTTGTCGTCCTTTAACTAAGTTCCAAGTTCTTAATGTATTATCAGCACCCAACGTTAATGCCAGTTTATTGCTAGGATGTATAGCTATGTCGATTATGCTAGCGCCTTTATGTGCTTTTTCCCATAACTTTTCCAATTGCCAGTTACCTACCCGTGTAATGGCTAATACACCATCTGAGCCACCACTGATTAAGTGTGTATGACCATCAGTAAATTGTATACAATTAACAGTACCATTATGATGTGTTAGCATGCAGTGTTCTTTCCTTGATTTCAGGTCGTAAATCACAATACGATCATCTGCTCCTCCTGATGCCAGATAATGTTCACAATGTGCGACACAACGTACACTACCATTATGACTATGGGAAGCAAAAGTTTGTGTTACATCCACCTCAGTTTTGGTCTGTAAGAATATAATATACTATTTAGTAATAAATAAATACGATTAATGTTATAATTACCTTTACAACAACTCTGTATCCCAATACAAATTCTTCGTACGTACCCAATATAATTTCAAAATTCTTAGGATATTTCATTTTGTTTGCAAATTATACCCGTAAACCCATGCGAATTCACCATTCACACTTTGTATCGTCTTTTTGTTAGGTTATGCGGGTTATACTTGCGCCATCTTACGTTAACATGAAATATGTCATTACTGGGTTTGTTCGATTTGTACAAAGGTTACACCCGTAGAATTACCAAGGAACATGTAACCAAGAAGGGACACTTAGCAAATTTTGTCAGCGTGGAACCACCATCTTTATTGAGTACTTCCTTAATCAATAAGAAGTCAAGCTCTCCCAAGGAACACCAACAAAACGGATAAACAGCGTAGGCACGGGGCCAAAAATTTATGCATTGACTGCTGGGCTAGAACGAACTCAAAAAAGATGGCAATTGTCTGCGCACATTCAAAATTTCCTAGCTTCCAGGTTGAGATATATGTATATGTTCCTTATCACTGTTGTGCCACCACAGCTGTTACTCACTTGAATGTACGTTCAAAGGTTATGAAAACTTCGAAAATAAATATACATCCATTTTCGAAAGCTGTCAAATGACTGTCAACCAACCTACCTTATCTATGACTGTCAAGAACTTTTTTTGGCAAGTCGAGCTTGGTTTCCTATTGACTAGAAGGAAGTGAGGAAAGGTGGCAATTGTAACTAATCATGGCACTTCCAAATTCTACGCAATTGAAATTTGCTTGCCCCGCGTTCTTGTTTACGTATTCTTTAGAATTATAACATCCTGTGGAATTTCTGCTTATAAATATTTTTAAAATTGACAAAAAGAGAAAAAAAAGACATTTACAATCACAGAAAAATTAATGCTTATATGAAATAAAAGTGCTTTCTCGCAGTTAAGATTATCGCTTATTTTAAATGGACATTCAGGTACAGGTTTCATAAACACCAATTATCTTAAGTATATATACATTTTTATTTTTCATATTCCTTTCAATTTAAGAAATTCTAAAACGTTAGTAAACAAACTATTATAAAGATGATCAAATTGTTGATCACGTTTTCTATCACATATTTTTTTTATTATATTTCACTTATAAGAGAAGAATCTATTTAACTGTTCTTTAATTAGTGAACACTTATTAATATCTTCACATATACAGCTTAACCAATATAATAAAACTGGTAAATCTGTTTTTTGGATACTTAAAGACTGTAGGAATTCCAAACTTAAAATTGGTGGCCAAGTCAAGGATAAAACTGTTGATTTCCATTGCATTAATAAACCAGTGATATGTAATTCTAAAACTGTATCTGGTAACCTCTTATCTTTTATTGCTTTAATAATAGAGAGAAGAAGTGAGGGTAATTTGGGAGGTAGGTTTTCATTCCAATTGACCGTCCAAGTATCAGATTTACTTAATATACAATAATTATTAGCACTATTTTTAAAAGATTCAGGTAACAATGATCTTAATGCATTCAAAGTCTGGAAATCTGTAGTCACTATATTAACACCAGTTAAAACACAATAAATCAATTTAACAAAATTTGATTCACCAACATCAAAAAATACTTGTCTTAAATAAGGTGAAGGTTTAATGTCAATCTTCTTTGGAGGAGTTACAGGGTTTTCTTCGGCTAAAGAACAACTTAACATCCAAGAAAACCACAAATGAAGGTGAGCAAAAACTGCTGGTTTGCCTGTTAATTGTGATAAAGATCTACCTGTACTACCTGGTGAACCTTGAGCTTGTCTTACAGCTCTTTGGGAACGGTGCTCTTGCTCTGCTTCATTTACCACTGCAGCTGCTTGTTTTAAATGTGTTACTATCTCTTTAATATGTTTCACTAACATAGGCCAAGCATTTAAAAGATGTATTTTATCTCGCATTAACATAAGAATGGTATATTTGCGATAAAAACCTCTAGCTAATGAATCCTGTACCAAAAATGTATGGGCTAAAACATGACCTCGTTCACAATCTCCAAAATACAAAGGTGCACCTTCACCACTAGTTTCTCTTCACAGCTAGACTTCGCACTGTTGCTGTGTTTAATAAAAAAGCAAGGTCTTGCTGCAAAGGAGTTCGTGTAGTCACATAACAACTTTTGTCATCCCTGCTGAATAAACCTTGATCTAGATCTATAGACTGACAAGAATCGCACCAAGGCACTGTTAAGGTATGTGGTCCTTGTTGTAGAGGAGGTGTTTCGCATCTTTGGGTGCATAATATAACACAAGGTCCATGGCTTTCACAAAAGTGACCCAGCGCTAGTTATACCATCCATATGTTTCTGCCAAACTTGAGCAAAGCAGTCATAGTAGTCAATTACTTATAATCACTAATTATTTGAAAGTCAACATTCTCACATAAACAAAGTGAACAAATCAGCACTGATGGCAACGTATCGTATTCATATCCACAATTGGCGCATTTCATCTGACAGCATATGAACTACCTTATCTACCTGTATCTATGACCATGACGAATGGCACGTAGCTGATCACAGAATATCAAACCAGAATATTAGGTTTGTTCGTTTTGGCCCTAGCGTCGCGCAGCGAAACGCAGCCGTAAGCATTTCTGTATGATTTGATAACAAAACGAACAGCAATCAGAAAATCTAATCTTTTACGGCCACAGCTTGCGTTGAAAAACTTTACGCGGCGTCACGCGGCTAGATTTTCGCATTACGACGCGGAGTGCAGAAATAAACAAACCTAATATCTCTGTCGGCTCTTTTGATGTCAATGGGCAAAATTTCATGACCTTGAAGTAACTGTTGGGGCGATATTGCACGCAATACAAAAAATTGCGTGCAATAGAATTGCGCGCAATACAAATAGCGCATGTGCATTCAATGGATTTCGATCAGCTGTGTGCAATCTTATTGGTGTTGCACGGATTAGAACGTGTTCTAATATTTCATTGTGCGCAATTCTATTGCACGTAATACGAAAAATTGCGAACTGTAAAGCGGTCTATAAAATGTGTGGGATTTGCGAAGATTAATATTTTTGTATAAACGTTGTAATTTTATTCATTTTAATATAATTTCATGCGTTAAATCTATGTTCAATATAATTATAGGAACTTAACCATCACATTAGCTTTGTTTGTTTGTCTGCTTGGAGCAGTATGTACTGACGTCATCAGAGTAACTTGAGAGCGTCTCAGAGTTGGATTTAAAGATAGTACAAACAAACGAGCTCAATTGCAATATAACCTTAATTTTACTATTTACTATTGTCAGATTGTCACAGCTATTATGAATAGGAAAAGTAAAAATAATTTTTCAAATTAATGAATTTAGACTACAATAAAAATGCATCATATACTAGTATTTATGTACCTACCAATTGGAAGTTTTCAAAATATAATGATCATTCTTTACATCAATCACATTGGCTATCATTATATTACTATTCGTGCGTATTTGATGCAGTCATAATCGGATTACTTTCCCAACCGACAGTTTACAACACGGTGTTAGTGCGTAGGTTTTGTTGCACAAAATGCTCGTAATTGCTCGGACGTCGGACCGCGAGCAGGAAGAGCAACCTCTTTGTGATCTGGATTTGCTTGCTCTAAACAAACAACACGCACAAATCATGCTCTAAAATACAAACAAACGCGTAAAATTTCTTGGATCTGCTTAGATCAGACAAACAAACAAACCTATTTATTGTTATAAATATGGAGGTTAGAGGTTAGGAATCTTCCAAAACAGTGTTGACCTGGTATAGTTAATAGAAATTCCCTTAATTGGTGGAAACCTACTAAATTACTGCTTTGTAATTATGATTTAATAGCTAAGAAATAATACAGGTCATGTCTTCTTTAGAAATAGAGAAAACTGTTGAAGCTATTAGTTTAGAAGATGATTCTAGCGAAGAAGGTAATTATACTAACTACATAACACTGAAAATTCATTATTTTGATTTCATACATTTAGAGGATGTCACACCTACATTCCCTGTTGTGATGTGGGATTTCAACCAATGTGATCCAAAGAAATGCTCTGGCAGAAAATTAGCTCGCTTAGGATTAGTAAAATGTCTTAAAATTAAACAGCGATTCCAGGACTAGTGTTAACTCCAACTGGAGAAAAATGTGTATGCCCTGCAGACAAAGTAATAGTTTAGATAAAGAGGGGTATCGCAGTAGTGGACTGTCATGGGCCAAAATTGATGAAACCCCAATGCCACTCTTAAAACCATCCCATGGCAGAATTATGTGCCATTTCTAGTAGCAGCCAACCCTATAAACTATGGAAGACCATGTCAAATTGAGTGTGTCGAAGCAATTGCGGCAACAATGTACATAGTTGGCTATAAAGAAACTGGCAGGACATTATTTGAATAAGTTTGTTTGGGACATTCCTTCATTGAGTTTAAATCAGGATTATTGGTAGTTATGCAAGTTGTGATGGACAGCAATTCAGTTATAATGGCACAAAATGTATATTTAGAAAAGGAACAACGACTTCAAAGTGAAAAACACAAGTAAGTAAATTTAAAAAATGGCCACCTATATCAAAATAATCATTCACTTGTCATTACAAATTTAAGATCAGCCAGATTTTCCACCATCTAATCAATCATCGGAGGAGGATGAAAATAATGGAAAATAAATGTTATAATTATTATAAAACAAGTGGATATTACAGAAATCGGACCATTTAAAGTTGTCTGTGAATTATTATAAAAGAGAAACAAATAAATTTAAAATGCTTTCTCAATTGACTGCAGATTACAGGTTTGTTCGTTGGTGCTACACCAATTATATTGGTGCATTATTTTATCTTTCAAAGTACGTAAACTGCGAATCTTCTATCCTATTCTAATCATTAACGTAGTGTAGAAAGTGTGCCACAACGAACAAACCTTACATGATCTTAAACATCGAAAGATGTGGGATTATATAAATACAACAAAAATCAATATTTTTTTATTATTAAAGTCTATGAATTTATGCCATAAAATTTATATTTTTTACGATTAAAAATACTGTAGGTATTTTTTTATTATCTAACCATTGTCCTTATATATTATACAAAAAAAGATAAATAAATTATTTCTTCGTCTGTACAATTTAAGTCGTCTAAAACAAAATTTCCAATGTAGTAATTTCAGTCTATCTGTTCATGTTATAAAAGTAATAACAATTGTTCACGTAATATAAATACAGTGCTATTTGGCATTAAAATTGAAGATTTTGAAAACCGCAAATCTTTAGGATGTCACATTTTGTGGTGTTTCTTCAGGAGACCTGTGAATAATAAATTTAAGCGCTTTGAAGTTCTGGTCTCAATCTCTTCACAACAGTCTCAATTTCATTCTTCAAACTATATCCAACGAACATATATTTGATATGGTACAGCAAATCGCATATTTGATCCATATACAATAGTTGAGGCTCCAACTGATCGACCTGCGCCAACAGCTCATACAGTGCCGTCGTTAAATCGACAACAGCCATATTAAATCTCGGCAGAAACGGACCAACTAAATGGCAAACGAATAAAAACTGCGCTTCAGATCTAACAACGGTCTGTAATTTTTCTCGTACCCACGTGGGAATCGTCGCTATCTGACCTGGTCCGGCATGATGCCAAACGGAATGAGCTAAAGCCAACATATAACTATACTTATTCTGTAGCAATTGATAATGCGTCGCCTTGAAGTTAAATAAATGAAAGGGTGTCGTATTCCATTTCCACGTTTTTAATTCCTCGAGTGTTAGTAGCAATCGATCCAATAAAACGGACCAATAGCTAGATGGAAGGGCCGCTAATATTAGGCCGATAGCGTTTATCCATTCGTGTATTCTGTCTGACGGAATTGCCGGAAAGCCTTTTACTATGACGTCCATGACGCCGTTAGCAACATAAGTTGGTTCAACAGATAATGCCATCAATTCAACGCAGGTAGTGTAGAGGATGTGGGCTCCAGCATTAGGGAATTCGTTAAATCGCCAGTCAATTAATGCAGCTACTCCAGTTACGTTACCAGCTAAAGTCTCCACCACTCTCCAAACCATGTGGATGTAGTAGTCTAGGGATGGGGTCCAAGGCTCAACTTCTCCTGGATTAAGATAGTTTTTATATTGGGTTGATAAAATATCCTTCAGTGAACCTATAATATGAAATAAATACGCAATTATACAAATCGTAAGGCAACTGTGTGAAATTGATACTAATACAATAGATTTGTTTTAAGTCGATGCAACCTGTTTTTGCAACACACGAATTTTGAAAATTACAATCTCTTAGAGTTCACAAAAAAATTATTGGTTTTGGTTTTAAATTTTTTATGTGAATTTCTAAAAAACTATTTTACCCTAATAGACAAATATCACCACTATTATTTTAACTAATTTCAAATAATACATAATAATAATAATACAAAATCGTAGGTAGAAAGCGTTTGCTTTAACGTTGCCATTACTAAAAGTAGCTAGAGAAGAAGATGCATGTATAATAGGGTGTGGCATTTACTGTAGACGGCTATTATGGCTACATTATCCACTTAACTGAAATATGTTTAAATAAAAGTGTTTCAGGATCACATACTCTATACCCAAAATTATTTTTATGTATACAGGGTGTCAGTTTAGCCTACGAGAATACCCTATATATTAATTGCATTTTTTGAATTCCTAAATGCAAAATAAAGCAGATTAATTTACATGCCCTACACCGAAAACCGAAACGGTTTGGGAGATATTCGACTTTCTAGAAAAACAAAAAAGTTACATTTTACATTTAAAAATTCAATACCGCCTTTACATATAATAATTTTGTAAGAATAGTGTGTGAAAATGTGTGGAAAAAGTTATGTAGCCAACAAATAATTCTTTGTAGAAATACCTGCTGTAGCAGTTTTAATGTACAGAGATACAGAATTAAATTCTCTTTTGAATCACATATAACATTTCCTACAACTAAAGTTAATAACTTTTTGAGTAATTTTGAATAAAACAATCTTTTTCAAAATCAATACGCGATATTTTTGGTAGGTAGCAGGTGAACCTCAACTTACGAACATAATATGTTCTATAAAAATGGTTCGTAAGTTAAAATGTTCGTAACTTGAAATGGTAATGCCCCTTGTAAGTTAGCATTATTATTGCGCGCATATACGATTATGAAGAGTTCGTAAATTTTGTAAAATAATAAAAAGCAATTACATATACACAAAGAATTTATATAATAGTACTTTAGTACACTTGAAAAAAAAGTATCGCAAACGATGCGAGCGGCAGCGAGTGAGACAGAAGATATCGGGTCGCTTCTATTACAAGGAGCCGGTATTTTCCCTCTTGCTTGCTCAGGCTTGAATCGTTCGGTTATTATTTTCTTCAAGTCTACATACATAAAAGCAGAATTTTAAATAAATATCATCTTATTACATAAGTTATACAAAAGTTAAATTCTCGGCACATTCTTATTGCAAATACAAAAAATATTGTGTATCATCTGCGAGCTTTCTTACATATTGCTGATGGAATGGCACCCCGGGTTTCGAAATTAACATGTGTATTTTTATTTATTCCAAATCAACCTTGTAAAACAATGGATAGAGTTTTCCACCATCTTATAATTGTTTGTATCATTTTATTTGGTCAGTTGTGTATAGTAAATTTCATTTATTTGTACATTTTGCGTACACCTGTATTGTATAGTTTATTTGCTAGTTTTTCCTTTGCGTTGCGCTGTGCGTTCATCCCACGAGATTGTAAATTTCATATATATGAGAATGTTTACCTTAGAGGCCCAAGGAGTTATCAGATAGACGAGCCCGTGTATAGTCGTGTTTTGTTATTTTTGGTTACCGTTTCTGGTAATCCTTTTTCAGTTTAAGATGTAGTTCGTTGGTTGAATTTAAAATCGTCTATCTTGTAATTCTTTTGTTAATTTGTATTAGATAGGTGTGCACATACATGTAAGGCTTTTTAATAATTTTCGTTTTAGAAGTAATCGCGTTTAGAGTTTAAATTTTCCGTTTTTGTTGTTGTCATATTTAATTTTATTTTATCACCTCGGGGTAGGTGAAGTGAAACTGTGAGCTTGTTTTAAATTTCATTTTTAATTTTGCTTGTTTCTCTACGTCATTTGAATTAAATTTTAGTTTGCTTTGATTTTTTGAAACCACGTGGATTTTTTGTGGGTTAAGAAATTCCTTCTAGAACGAATTCACCATTTTGTTTGCTAAAGGATTTGCATTGTCCTTTTTAAATTGTAGAGTCATATGCAGGTTTGTTTTTTGCCAGAATCTTATATTCATGCTTCGTAATTTTGTTTTTTTTTTTATTTGTAAACTCATGCAGTCACAGCATAAATTTATGGCGACCAACGTAGAGGCACGATATTATTGCATTATTGTTTTTTTGTTAATTGTAAATTCTCATGCAGGTTTTGATTTTCAACAAAGACCTTCTGTCTTTTGTTTTTTTTTATGGGATTGCTTCGTCCTTTTGTCATTTTAGATTCATGCAGTTTTTGAGCATATATTTATGGCAATCCCAACGTGCAGCACGATATGATTGTAATTGTAATTAGTAAGATTAGGATCCCGTGTTTGGAATTTGTGAGAATTTCTCGTTGCGTTGACAAGACTGACCGTGTGCGTTTTATAAACTTTTTATGTACACCGCTGCGAGAATGAAGATGGACAGGACCACGAGGGATCAGGAAGTGGACGTTCCTGGAGACCAGAGTTGGCGGAGCCAAGGAACTCCATGGCAAGGAAGGAGTCGGTTGTGGCAGGACAAAAGGGAAGGATGGACGAAAAGGAAATTGTGGCAGGAAAAAGGGAAGGATGGACGAAAAGGATATTCAGGGAGACAAAGGAGACAGTTTTGAGGAAAGTATTATTAGAGTGAAAGATCTGATGTCAATGTTCAAAATAATGATAGAGAAACAAGACAGGTGTTTAGAGAAATTGGATGGATGGTTGCAAAAAGATTACAGTGTTTTTGATAAAGAAAAGAAAGAGATTCAGACGGAAGGGGATAAAATCAATCGGGGTTCAGATACTTCTAATGAGGAGAAAGTTGATGAAGTTGTTGTTAATTTGAGTAAAGAAAGGGAAGTTGAAGTTGTTGTTGATTTAGATAAAAAAAGGGAAGATAAGTTGATGAAATTTGATGTTTTGAGTAAAGAAAGGAAGATAAAGTTGATGAAATGTTGATGTTTTGAGTAAAGAAAGGGAAGATAAAGTTGATGAAAATGTTGATGTTTTGAATAAAGAAAGGGAAGAGAAAGTTGTTGATTGATTTTGGTAGAGGAGGGAAAATAATATTAATAATTTAAGGTAGAGAAGAGGAAAATGATGATGAAAATGTTGATGATGAAAATGATGATGTTGAAATAATGGAAAATTATGATGAAAATGTTGATGATGAAAAGGATGATGAAAAAATGAAATATTGTGTTGATAGTTTTAAGTTTGAAATACAAGGTTGCGGAAAAGTTAGAGGTGATGATATACAAGGTAGCGAAAAAGTTGTTGGAGATGTTGGATCCGAAGAGGATATCGAGGTTGAGGTTTTTGGTGAGTTAGAGGTAGAGAAAGAAGAAGTCAACAATTCCCAAGAAGAATTCCCAGAAGTAATCAACAATTCCCAAGAAGAATTCCCAGGAGTAATCAACAATTCCCAAGAAGAATTCCCAGAAGTAATCAACAATTCCCAAGAAGAATTCCCAGAAGTAATCAACTATTCCCAAGGAGAATTCCCAGAAGAAGTTATCAATTCCCACATCGAATACCCAAATGTCGAAAATGAAAGTAAAATCGATTATAATGAGAAGAATGAAGTTGAAATCAATTCTGATGTGAAGAATGAAGCTGAAATCAAGGAAATTTCGATCCAGAATGTATCCTTACAAAATAAGTTGCCCATTATTGTCGATGATGATGAACACTCTCTTCAGGTAAGTCAAACCCTTGTCAAATTTAAAGAAAAATCCCGTTCCTGAAGCCATGTTGGAGCACAATTTAAAAGAAATTTTCTTGTTATTTCGAGTTATCCTTCTGGAATTACAAGGAGAGGTACATCATGGAGTGGAGAAGTTCTTCATGATGCAGACCCCACCACCACACCGACTGCCACATCGTCCTGCCATACCGACTGCTATGCCGATTGCTGTTCAAAACTGGATCAACCGGATGGTATGTTGGACACTCCCACCACGACCCCGGGTAGTTTTCAGCACCCGGAAGTGACGTTTTCACCCCTGTGTGCGGAGATACGGTATTGTTCGTTTGGTGCGGGGAAACTTTAGAATATTAATTTTTCGTGTGCGTACAATTTTTAAAGGAGAAACACTCTATATTTTCGTTGAAACTTTCGTTTTCTTCCTCAACAATTGGGAGATGTGCTATGGAATGGCACCCCGGGTTTCCGGAAATTTAAATGTGTATTTTATTTATTCCAAATCAGCCTTGTCAAAACAATGATAGAGTTCACACCATTCTTATAATTGTTTGTATCATTTTATTTGGTCAGTTGTGTATAGTAAATTTCATTTATTTGTACATTTTGCGTACACCTGTATTGTATAGTTTATTTGCTAGTTTTTCCTTTGCGTTGCGCTGTGCGTTCATCGCACGAGATTGTAAATTTCATATATATGAGAATGTTTACCTTAGAGGCCCAAGGAGTTATCAGATAGACGAGCCCGTGTATAGTCGTGTTTTGTTGTTTTTGGTTACCGTTTCTGGTAATCCTTTTTCAGTTTAAGATGTAGTTCGTTGGTTGAATTTAAAATCGTCTATCTTGTAATTCTTTTGTTAATTTGTATTAGATAGGTGTGCACATACATGTAAGGCTTTTTAATAATTTTCGTTTTAGAAATAATCGCGTTTAGAGTTTAAATTTTCCGTTTTTTTTTGTTGTCATATTTAATTTTATTTTATCACCTCGGGGTAGGTGAAGTGAAGCTGTGAGCTTGTTTTAAATTTCATTTTTAAATTTTGCTTGTTTCTCTACATCATTTGAATTAAATTTTAGTTTGCTTTGAATTTTTAAAACCACGTGGATTTTTTGTGGGTTAAGAAATTCGTTCTAGAACGAATTCACCATTTTGTTTGCTAAAGGATTTGCATTGTCCTTTTTAAATTGTAGAGTCATATGCAGGTTTGTTTTTTGCCAGAATCTTATATTCATGCTTCGTAATTTTGTTTTTTTTTTATTTGTAAACTCATGCAGTCACAGCAATATGTATGTAGTGAAGTTTGATGTTTTGAAATAAGTACATACTTCCTAATTAGTTCGAAATTGTGATTTATTTACTATACTTTAAATTATCTATCCCACTACCGGTTTCGGCATAAAATACGCCTTCTTCAGGTGCATAAATAGAAATAATTAACTGAAATAGTCAATTAAAAACTATATTGAAAGATCGAATCCAGACATAAGTTAAACAATTTTCTTTTTCACATCTTCTGGTACCCTAGGTCCTTTATTATATCTTTATATAAAAGCCTTTTGTTGAATCATTTGAGTATTTAAACAATGATTTTTTCTATTTAAATTCTAAATCCATGTTATCAGACATTGTTCCATTTTTTCAAAAGTTGTTTTGTCGAAATAATTACAGATTTAACAGAACCTGCATTTTATACATAACAGGATATTTTTTGTTTTTCCTTAAATTTATTGCTATTGTGGGACGATTCATATTGAAATAACGCCAAATGAAGCAAAAGATTCTTCATTTTCACATCGTCTGTTAAAGTGCATTTTTGTTTCAATATCAATTTTTCGGCGTTTTATAACGCGTGTCTTACTAACTCCATGTTTACATTTCCCCATTTTTTTTAATTGATAAAAGGCTTTGAATCATTAATAGACTTTCTTACCGTTTACCGCACGTAGAGAAACTAATGAAGGGATTCTATGCATATCTGTAGCGTCTGTAAAATTACGGACTTACAAATAACCTTGCAGACGCTATAGATATGCACAGAATCTCACGGTAACAGTTAACACATTGGGTATACTTGAAGAAAAAAAGTATCCGAACGATGCAAGCGGAAGCGAGTGAGACAGAAGATATCAGGTTCCTTCTACTACAATGAGCCGATATTTTCTCTCTTGCTTGCTCAGGCTTGAATCGTTCGGTTATTATTTTCTTCAAGTCTACCTATATGCGCACGGACGTATGTATGTGCATGTTTCAGTTAAAACAGGGAACTTACTTACGAAATACATGTTTGTAAGAGCAACAGAATATGTCCATTAATCAAATAAGCGGTATCAATTTTGGCTGTTCGTTACTTCGAATGTTCGTTAGTTACGACGTTCGCAAGTTGAGGTTCGCCTGTATTGTCTTTTTTTAATCTAAACATTGACTTTTTTGTAATGCAAATTTGACAGGTTATTTTATTCATTCACCTTTAAATTATTATATTGTAATTTTATAGCTCGATAAAGACTATTAACGAAACGTCGTTGAGAAAAAAATTCAGTTCTTACAAAAATAAACACATATTAGCTCATTCAACCGCTAATTTTCTTTTGAATTGTTAAATTACGAGCGAAGATTTAAAGTAAAAAATCTATATTTTGTAACATGATCGGTGATTGTGAATAGCAAACGTTATATAGTACGATTTAAAATAAATTACTTACCTAATACTGCAGCAACTAATTTTCGCTTCAAAGGTGGCCGATCATATAGCTTCCTCTCGTAGTAATGCAACGTATTATACAGATAAGTTACAGGACGATCGTGAAATTTATATAAGCATCCCAGGTGTTCCAGTAAAATCTCCAGACTTTTAGTGACCTGTGGTATTTCGAGAAAACGATGGACTACTATGTCGAAGACTGGCAAAAACCTCAAACAGACATTTCCAAAGTACGGATGATAACCGCCACTAGTTTCCTCGGGTGCGAATTTCTCGGGATATTTCCTATGAAAATCCAAGTGTTTCTCATGCCAATTCGTTTGGTTCCAATGATCGGGAGAGTTGTCTTTGACGAAATCTTGCACCCTATTCCTGAATTCCGACGCTTTCAACAGGACAAGCTGTATCAAGAACGAACATACTTGCGCTTCGCTTCCTTCTTGGGTGCGCAATGCTAAACATAACACCAAGCGATCGATAGTTACTATTGTATTTCCAAATCATATCGTTGATAGTGTCGACACACTTGTTAACATGCTGACCGCCGGGAGAGTTGCTAAATTCAACACTAAACAGTCGCAGAATTTCCTAAGGTGCGCCGATAAAGCCGAGCGCCTATCCTTTCGAGTATCTTGTAAGCAATTGGGCTGATGTGATCAGTCTCCAATAGCATCTTCCAAAGCAAGCATAGGAACAATGGTGGGGCGCCAGTGACTCCAAAATGAGCTAAGATATCGTTCTCGTTATTCATTGAGGCCCACTTCCGGTATTCCTCCTCAACGGCTTTTTTCAATTGCTGCTTGTTTTCCTTAGGTACCGCGTGCTGAGTAAAGAATTTGGCAAGTGCCTCGGGGAAGCAATCCAAAGTGTGGGGTGCCCATGCGTGTGGCGTGCTTTGAACCACCGTTGCTAACAACTCCGTACACCACGAACCATCAGCTCCCGTTACGTGCGTCGCTCTTGCTAAGGTCAATACCAAAACGCGATTTAATTCTTCCGATTCTGCTGATACTAGTGTTTTCGGATCTGAGAGGAACCTAGATAATTCAGGCTGTACTTCCCCGGATCCCAAACCGGTAATTAATCTCAATGCAGTTGATTCTACGCATAAATGTAATTGAGTTTGATTCGCTTGAGGCACCCCAGCTAAGGAATGTAAGTGACTCAGTAATTGCACGCGATAATGGGAATGTATATGATGCATTCTATAACTAAACATCTCCAATAAAGTATAAAGTGTAGCCCAAGCATGTGACTTATACACAGTTGGAAGCAGTTGACTTATAAAACCCTTAATTCCCAATGATTCAATTTCTGTATAAACTAGCAGTCTGCTATACGTCTCGACCAATGCAGGACCAGGTGATATCCCCGTTTTAGTCTGGGCTAATTTATTACATGTGTTACAATACTGTGTATTAAACTCATTTTGGAATGAACTGTCAGTGAGTCGAGAACAGCCATAGATAATGGTGTTGTGGGTAGAGTTGCTGCTTTAGCACTTCCTTGCACCGTTTCCACAAGGGCGGCCATTGGTTTGCTAAAGTAATCTTGATTGGTGGAATAGGCGTTGCACAATAACGCTATTCTGTAATCTTGTCCCATAGCTAAAGCGGCGTTCCCAGGGGGAACCAGGTGCTGCAGAAACTCATGGTGGGCTCGTAATTTGGTTGGTACAGACCAAGCCGGTAGGTTGGCTTGTTCTAGTTGAGCTTTTTTCGTTAAGTGTATCCAAATACATGTCATGGCCATCTGTCTGGTACATTGAGGTTGAGAAACATCTGGTACTGGTAAAGGAGGTTCATCTTCGGGAAAAAGTAATTCATATAACTTCAGTACTGGTAAGAAATTAGACAAAGGATTCCTTTGTATTGATCCAGAAATAAATTGTAGCAACACCCACATTAGTTGATCCCTACCTCTACGTAAATTCTACCTAAAATAAATTCCATCGTAAAAATGAAAAAATAAAATAATGATTCAGATAATTGATATCAAGGAAAGGGAAGCTATAATACAAAGAAAATCAGGCGCACATGTTTGTGTCACAATTTAGTTATATATAAGTTAAGAATTTGGGAAATATTAGTTATTTATTTTTATTTAATATGAATATTAAAAGCATGGAATAACTGAAAAATATGTGTGAGTTCAATGAAAAAAAAAATAGTTTCTCACGTTTCATAGCATTGTTTTCCTTTTTGGAGCAATAAAAAAGCGAATCCGTGAATGAAATATGACTTTCATAAAATCGGCTCCCGTGAAAAATGTTTTTATTATTTTAGAAATATTTTTAAAAATTATTGGTAATATCAAGACCAAGACTATAACTGTCCATATTGTATAGCAATAACAGAAAATGATTACGAGTGGTTTTTAAAAATATCTACCAGATTTAGAGAAAGACGAAAAAGAAGTTAATAAAAGAATGAGAAATCTGAACTCTAACTTTGGAGATTGATAAAAAATTAACGACTAAATATTACAGTTAATACATAATTTATAATACAATATTCATACCAAACTACAGAAGCGAAAGTTGAATATTAACAAGTAGGCTACTGGCTGTAGCTAGAAATGAAATATTTTCTAGGAGTTAAGTCTCACAGTAAAAAGTAAGCAACTAATCAAAGATGTGCAAATAGAAGCACAACAAAACATAATTGAGAAGAATCAAAACTGAAGTGGTTCAGCCGCATTAACCAAATGCCACAACAAAGAGATGGGAAGCAAGAATACAGCAGGGGGGAGGGGACAACCACAGAAAATTTAGAATGATGTGATCTATATTAAAGAAATAAATCAGAATTGGACAGAAGCAACAAGATTGACAGAAGAAAATGGAATGGATAAATTCATACAATTGAATTAATAATATGAAATGTACTTGGCATACGACAGAGGTAATATATTACATATATAAAATAACTCACCCTGAAGCCTTTCTACAAAAGCCAAAACTATATTTGGGAAGCTTGAGAATTGAAACAACACAAAGTATATCAATTGTGATGAAAGATGGAGCCAAAGCCCTTGTGTGGTATTCTCATCAGTTTCTAATTCACTTCTTTCCATCGCATAAACTACTAATTCTACTAATTTCTTCCAAAGCCGCACAATGCTGTTTATGTTGCTTTTGTAAACCTAGCATTCCACAAACCATATCTCTGGAGTAAGGTTGCTTCAAAACATATCGTAAAAGTCCTGTTTGTTTCTCTAGTAACTCAGGTTCATACGGTAATGTTCCTTTTAAAGAAAATCTAAGTGTTACTGGATCTAATTTCCACGGATTCACCAAATGTTCAGGGCAGCCGCTGTGCTCAACAACTGGCCGCATTTGTGAATGCCCTATTATCGACACCATTTGGGCACAATCTCTGAAACTCCCAATATAGTCTGAAAATAACCCAGATAATCTCCAATGTGGTGATTCTGAATATTGTTTTTGTAGTTCATTAACTAATAAATATCCAGGTGAGAGACAGGCATCTCTATTTTTAATTAGCTGTGTCATATCTATTAATTCCTTATAAGAGGTTGCAAACCTGCATTTAAAGTGCGGGGGAATGTTTTAGCTTTTTCGCAGCAGCCTTTCAAAATTTCTCGCACTCCTTTGTATTCTACTAATTCTACATTTCTTCTTAATAAACCAAAACATTCTAACCAGAAATCACTATTGTTATAATGGAGCTTATCGGAAGTTATCACTGATTCACACACCAATCGAGGCAATAATACACCATTTCGCATTAATTTCTCTAGCAATTCCAACAGTAACTGAAGGCGACTAGTTGATGCTGTCGAAGCTACCGTTAAATAGTGGCGCAGTGCTGCCTCTGTTTGCTCTTGGTTGAGAGTTTTGAAAGTGTTAGTAAGGTCCTTCAGCCAATGTTCTTTTTTAGCATTCTCTACCTCAGGGTTGCCTACTAAAAAACAACTGAAAGCTTCTTCAATATGATCCACACGACGGATATCGTTTAAAATTGGATTGATAGCATCTGACATGTTGATTTCATTAGTTCTTAAACTTTTATTTAAACTTTGAAGCACCACAAAACCCAATACAAACAATAAATAAGGTTATGTCAAGCAAAATCGAGCATAATGAAGTTGTTTACGATCTTTGACTAATTTCATTGTATTATTTATTGTCACCTGGTTATTCTTATAACCTCAAAATATTAAACCAACTTATACGAAGCGTGGTTTATATAAATATAAATTAAAAAGAAAATGTCAAATAAAAATAAAACAGAAGAAGCTGAAGAGTCGAACGAAGCAATAGAAAATGCGTGGGAAATGAAAATACCGAGCTTTAAACCTGAACATAATCCACATGGACTATTAGAAGAGAGTTCATTTGCTACTCTATTTCCACAATATCGAGAACAATACTTAAAGCAGGTATGGCCCTTAGTTCAGAAAGCTTTGAGTGAACATCACATTAAAGCCGAATTGGATCTTATAGAAGGTAGCATGACTGTTCGTACAACTAGAAAAACATGGGATCCATACATAATAGTGAAGGCTAGAGATATGATTAAGTTACTCTCTAGAAGTGTACCATATGAACAAGCTAAGCGAGTTTTAGAAGATGAAGTTGGTTGTGATATAATAAAAATTGGAAAAATTACAAGAAATCGAGAAAAATTTGTGAAAAGGCGGCAGAGATTAATAGGACCCAATGGTTGCACATTAAAATCCATAGAGCTTCTAACAAATTGTTATGTATTAGTGCAGGGACAAACAGTATCGGCTTTGGGTCCATATAAAGGTCTCCAACAAGTAAGAAAAATTGTAGAAGATACAATGAAAAATATTCATCCAATTTATAACATCAAAGCACTGATGATAAAGCGTGAATTATTGAAAGATCCAAAATTAAGAAATGAAAACTGGGAGAGGTTTTTACCTAAGTTTGTTAATCAAAATATTAGTAAAAGGAAACAGCCTAAGAAGAAGAAGGAGAAGAAAGAATATACGCCATTCCCTCCAGCACAAACTGAAAGTAAAGTGGATAAGTTGTTAGCTTCGGGAGAATATTTCTTGAATAAGGAGCAAAGAAAAACTAACTCTCAAAAGAAGAAAGAGGAAAAGCAAAGTGAAGCCGCAAAAAAACGGGAAGAGAGGCGGCAGCAGCCATTTATACCACCTGAAGAAGTTACAGCAGCGAAACAACCTGAGAAGAAACAAAGTATTGTTGATATACAGAAGTTGAAAGAAAAAATAGCAAAGGCGCAAAAGAAACAGTCAAAAAGTGTTAAGAAACAAAAATTGTAAATTAATATTTATGCAATAAATTTGATTAAAAATGATTTTTTTGAAATGCTTCTTTCTTCCTTAAAACCTTTTTTATTTTAGGAAGAAACGGTTTTTTATCTTTTTTTTCATATTATACAAGTAAATTCATTAAGTAACAAAGTATACCGCTAATGTAGGTATTTAACATCAAACATTGAGGCTTTAAGATTATCTGTACTTTAAATATAACTGTTACGTATTACTCTTGTATGTTTGGTCTTTTTGTTATACAATTGAACATCCTTAGAACGAAAAGACTAAAAAATTGTGAAATTTGAGAATATTAAAAATTTATCTGAAGCTTGTATTACAGTAAAATCTGTCAACAACGTACAATCCTGGGCTCTATGGATTTGTCCGTTTTTATAAGTATATCTTCAAGATAATAATAAGACAGTGTATCGCATTTGACATCAAACATTTAGATCTAACAGACATAATTACCGCATATTTGTATAATTTTACCCTCTTTCAGGACTGACAGCCTTGTAAGAAACTGAAAATATTGCCATTCATGTCGAATTTATAATACAGTAAAACCTCTCTACAACGGACAGTCACGTACTCAACAGGTTTGTCCGATCGAGATGGGTGTACAAAGATGTTTGTTAAAAGTTCCTACTTAAGACGCTTAAAAAACAGGAAATAAAATACTTACACAAAAAGATGAACTATAAAACAGCAAAATATAGAAGAAATCGAAAATAAGTTAGCTTGTATATGTATTTCAGCTGTAAACAAAGATGGTATTAATGGTAAGAATGGTACATATCTTCTGAGCCAACAAACAGGAAATACGCAAAATGTATAAAAATATTTTAAATAATGTTTTGAGATCAAGCTGGACGTGATTAACATTTTTATTAACTTCTATAATTTGTTATAATTTCTATTAATAAATGGTTTCTAATCTATGCATTTTTTTAAGATTTCTTTTATAATAACTTTTCCAGATACGCAGTCAAAACGCAAGAAAATGTATCACAATACAATAAACATAGATAAAAAAACTTTCTAAAGAAAATGTATTGCGCGTTAGCTCAATAGTGATGTTAATCTTTGGTATTGATTACACATGATAGATAGGTAAAGTGATTAAAGATAATTGTCTTGCATACACCGAGTTGTAATTTTGTTTGTTTAAATTTGAACGCAATGTTAATATTGCCCTTTTATGGAACGACTGCATGTATTGCAGTGGAGGCGGGGCTTATTCGTAACTATGGCTAGTTTTTATACATTCGGTTACGTCGCTGTTTAAAGGAGCTCGCGTTCCGATCCAGTATGTGCACTGATTTCCTACACTTTCGCACTGATATATATTTTAAAACTGTCCGTTAGAAAAGGTTTCACTGTAGTAGTTCCTACTCTATTATAAAAGATGTGAAAAAAAAATACAATTACACATAGCTAGAAAAATGTGTGGTAGATTGCGGATTAGAATGGAAGATTTTAGGCTAGATGTAATATAAAGGAAGATATTTATATAAAAGGTGGCCCGCTTCTATAAAATCAAATCTGTGATATTTACTATAAGAGCTTCATTGCAAAACTCAATTAAAACAAAATTCGTAAAGATACAGGCTCATTTTTTTAATTGGAACAGTTTTGTATTTAAAAATCCATCCATTAGTGGAGCTTTACTATATTTAATTTAATCAAGTAAATGTTCCACACGTATCAAAATAATTTTTTCATGATAAATATATATTTGCTACCTATTTACAATTAACAACTAAATATGATAATACAATCTCTAAAAAAAAAGTAAATTTTAAAATTGAAGTGGTACAAACACATTTTTTTCAGTTCAAACTAAATCCCAATGCGTTGCTTTTGGTGTTTCTTAATTGATAATTTCTTAACACACATAGATCTCTGGCAGCTAATGAACGTCCTTGAGTGGTATGCAGATCGTGTAGATGCAACAAAATCCCGGGTGTAAATAATTCCGGTAATGTCTTCAATAATTGAGATCCCAAAGTCGGAGGAATTGCAGTAAGGACAGCCTCAGATCGCGACGATCTAACTTCCACTATGCTCTTGATTAATTCGAATGTGAAATAAGTCTGTTGACTGATTTGACCGTCCTGCATGCCTGTTTCTAAAGTATTCAACAGCTGTCTTAACGCATCCAAGACATTATCTTCACTATCGGTCTTGAGCCTTTTGGCGGGTATTTCTTCCATGCCATCGTCAGTCGTGGAACAACACGCTGCATATATTGAATGGCTAGTTAAACGGGCTAATGTTGATAACTGTGGTTCAACTAAGGAATCTGCTTGTAATGTATTAAGCAGTATTTGGGGAAGACAACTAGACAATAGTTGATAAGCACATGATTTTATTTCTACATGAAATATTGCTAATGCTATGTCGGCACCTCTCTCTAACTGGTCCCTGTATCGTAGTTTAAGTAGTTCTTGAAGTACAGACGATACAAACCATCTCGCTCCAGCAGTATCCAAGAGGCAATGCAACGTCCTTGCAGCGGTATGATCCACCCATCCCCTATTTACCGAAGCTTTCCACGCTGTATTTAATTGTTCAGAAGCTGGCTGTCTCGACACTAGATGACCTCCGCTTTTTGGTTTTAAAGACAGTTGCACGTCTCTTTGCATTTTTTGAATTATCTCGCAAGTGAGTTGCCAACGTTCTCTCAAGCTAACATCATCCGCATTGGGTGCCGATAGTAGTAATTCATGTACCATATTAACCGGTTTTAAAAGAGTATCATGAGGGCGTTCGCATATAAGCGCAAAGCCAAGCCGCCGCCGCTAATGGAAGGCAACACATTCTCCCTCTTATAGCGTCTAGAATTCGCTTTACGTCGGAAGGAGCTAAAGCACCTTGCTCCCATGCTATGAGCACCTCTTTCATTACACCGGCCATATTAACCAAAATATCTTGCCATTTTATATTAACGGAAGAAAAATCCGCTTCACCCGCGTTGAATTGCCTAAGTAACGCATTTACCGTGGCGGGATCACAAAGTTTCAAGAGTTGCTCAGGAGCTTTTGGTCGATTCGGTTCCACCATACAATTAGTCACCCATCTCTCTAATAAGGACTCCCCTCCGTCTAATACTGCAGATGCGCCATGTCTTTGGACGATCGCTACAAGCATCAAGAACGATATATCGAACAATTGCGATCGAGCTCTGTCTCCGCCAACTTTAGATACTTCGTTAAATCGCACTAATCTTTGCACTAAAGTTCGTAGTTGACCTTGAACCGTTGCAACTGCTAGTACGAGCTCAAAACTGTTACCCGTTAATACTTGATGCAACATGCCTGCAAAAGAAAGTTATAACACATCAGTTCAAATACAAAATACGTGAGTTCAAAAGTCAATTACGTCAAATAATTTGCTAAACTCTCTTACTACATTTTGAGAGCTTTCGAAAAATTTGGGATCTTGCTAATGGTGTTCATCTATTATTAAAATCTGCTTCAATGACGAATTTTCTTACCAGTAGTCTACTACTTTTTTAAAAAATAAAAATATAAAGTAGGAGAGGACTTAGTCTAAAGAAGAAGGAATGTAAATATCTGCGAAACAAAAAGTTAGTTGTTTTTTCCTACACTAATCAACATAAAATGTGCTCCTAATTTCCCACTTTAACCGACTACTTTAGGCTTTAAATGTATATTAGAAATACTGCATTTTAACAAATATAAGCTTTAAGTATCTAGAATGTTATTGTTACGGGCGCTTATTTGAATTAAATGTCTAAGTGCGCAGAAGATGGCGCCACCTGTATAGAATTGAGATTTTCGCGGAGAGCATCTCAGATAGTAAAACCATATATAGAGAGCAGTGTAGTATGCTTCATCGATACGTAATCGAAATTTCTATTGCGAAGAATATTCGGAAAAGATATCGACTGGGGTCCAAAATTTACAACCGCATTGTATATGCCGGAATTCATTTTTATTTGTTTAAGGAGATAATCAACAAGTATGTTGTCTGTTGTTCAATATAAGGTAGTTTCACGACTTTACTAAGGAGGATAGTCACGATATCCTTATAGGAAAAAATCATGTACATTTGTTCCTTCCTTCAAAATCTACTGCTCCGGTTATTGAAATTTTCACTCACATAGAGTTGACATTTAAAGTAAAAGGAATTATTCGAAATTTAATATTTTTTTACCCGGTAGAAACTTAAAGAATGAGAATAAAAAGTAGCGCTTTTTTTAATTTCGGATTTTTTTCTCGGTAGGTTATGTAATTTATTCAAGAATAGCCTGTAATATATCTATCCAATAGCAGTTTATACCTATAAGAAGATTGTGTCGATTATTATTCCATTACGAACAAAGGAAAAATTGGCGGGAAAAAAGTGATTTTTTTTTTAGAAGCATTTTTGTTTTCACCCAAATCGATGAATTAACTATTTGCTGATGTTTAATATTGCCAGACTCCGATTCTTTAGGGCAAAAGAACGACCACATCATGAAAATAGTGGACGTTTTGGTTTTTATGACATGAGGATTTAATAAATAATTTATAAAATATTTTTTGGGGAAAATATACATAACACCTTCATCCACTCATACCTCTAATTATAAGGTAATTTATAATAATTATATTATTTTTATTATTAATAGATACTATCTATTTTTTTTTTATACGCCCGAGTTCATCTAATATAAAAAAATGAGAAATATTTCAAAGAAATTGTTGAAAATGTATAACATTTTGACGAATTTCATAATTCGCAAGCAAATGAGTCATGAAAGTTTTTTTTTTATTAAGGCAAAAATCAGATCGAGACACTGATGTAGCACAATCTGGACCATTTTTATCAATAGATTTTTTTATTTATATTATTTATGCACCAATAATGAATTAATGCTATAATGATTTTTTAAGAAATTTAGCAAATGCTTTTGGAAGATTGAATATCTTTGAAACTTTTAACTCTTATTGTAAGGTATCTTATGCTCTGTATTAAATTAATAAATTTAAAAATTCAATACAGTAAGTACATTCAATCTAAAAGTTAAGATGCTATTATTACCAGTAATGAATCATGGTGGCATAAATTAAAAGGATATGTAACCTTCTTTAGTTTACAAGTCTGTCTTTTTTAATAGTGGCAATTCTGGTTTAGTTTAAAATTTCATATTTTAGTATTTTCAGCTTTATAACTTACTTAACAAAGCATCCTGGATATTTTGATAATCAGTCGATAATGTTTTTAGTATACTAGCAACAGTTGGTTCAGCACAAATAATCACTTTTGGAATGGGTGAAGTAGAAGATTCAACATCAAGCTTCAATTCTGCACCAGATTCCTGCCTGGCAGCAAGCTGTTGTTTATTGGCTTCCGACAACAATCGTAACTTTACTAATTCTCCCAACAAGGTATCTAAATATGAACATGAATGCTGTGCATCCATTGCATCTAACAATGGTGAGTGTTCCAATAGCAATTCCACAGCATTGAATATTGCTGTACCATCACTTTTATCAGCAAGAGATGCTAGAAGATGTGGTACCTTCAAAAATGCGAAAGCACCCCATTGACTATCGTATGGAGTTCGACAAACATCGTGTAGAGACATTAAACTCCCCCTCATTATTTCAGAATACAATCTTGCATCTGTATACCCTTTTAGTCTTTGTATCAGCTTCAATCGTTGCACCAAATTTGTGTGTTGAGGTTCCAGGTGTGCTAATCATTTGTATGCTAAACCAAGCTTGTATCAAACATCCTGGACCTGGATCTTTAGTTTGTGCTGGATTTAAGATTTCTAGATCCATTTTCAAGAGAATTCGTATTGAGTCTAGCAATTCTTCTCGTCCACACTCTAATTCCCGACATTTTTTACTAATCTCATTGTAATTATCTGGGTCCACATACTTTGCCAAACACATCATCGCCAAATAGAAAGGGCATGCTAAAAATGCTCTTAAAACAGACAGTGCCTTCTTATATAGCTGTTGTTGATTATAACATGATTGCAGTACTTGCAATAACCAGGAAGTCATAGCCTGCAATGCTGCTGCTAGTTTAGTTCCTTCTGATTTACCACAACACGTTATACCAGGTAAAATCCCTTCTAGGAAATCTAACAAGCTTGCCACACAGTGAGTTTTATGTAACTGCTGAAACTTTGCTAAGCGTTGCAAAACTGCCGCATGTGAGACCAATTGTGAACTAAGGGAATGTTTTAAGTAACTCAATACGAGCTGATTAGCGCCAGAACCAACTACAGCTTGTTGCAAGATGCAGTCAGCTAAATCGTAAACATCTCCACTCACTCCTCTTGGTAATACTGTTTTAATATTGATGCCCCATTGTAGATCAGACCATCTTTCACGCCAAGCTCTTAAAAGGAGAGCTTTTAAACAGGATGTTTTACTTGTGGTTTTTGATTCCATCATTTGGTATGTTTTATACAATTTTTTCTTACACATACTCTGCAGGATCTGTTTGTGATAGCACTTTTAGGGGTGCAATGGATTTCTACAGTTACGTGTACATAATAAATATTTGATTTTATAGTAAATACACATAACCACTATCATAACCACAATAACAACATTCAACCACTTATATTGATAATTTTGACAATTGACAACTGACAACTAAAGAAATCATAGTTCAATGTGCTGCCACTGTATGGCGTACGTCTAATGCATAGGTGTAAAGACGTTTTTTTTTAAATTTTACGTGTATAACACGTATTTAATCCGTGTTATACACTAAAATTTTAAATTGCACAATAAATAGCTAGGGGAAAACGGCCTTAATGCAGATCTGTGGTGTAATGTAATAAAAAACGACCTCTAAATCTTTCATTCAAATTAATGTTTTTTTTGACATCAATAATAATTTAATGAAAAAAAAACTATAATTATTCGTAATTAAGTAACGATGTATACTTTAAAACAAAAAATGAATTCTAACCACTCAATTATACAATTATAATTTATAAGATAAACAATGCCATACCTAATATTTTAAAAATGTGTTTACTTCTTTTTCGAATTGTAAAAATGTATATAAATTGAAAAAAAGCTAATTCCCGCAAAGTAAAATAATTTCATTTATACTCGAACAACTTGAGTATATTTGGTATCAAATTAAGTGATTTGAATTACCGAGTATTAAAACACCTGTTATAGAAGCTCCATAAAATAATACTGGATATCAAAACAGTTTCTACTGCTTCTGAGAAGTAATTTTCCATAGCGTAGGTCATATTTCCTTTTATCTATAGAATAGGTACTTATTCGCCCCGCCAATAAAGAAAATTTTATTCAACGCAGATACGAGTTCTATTCGTTCACAGAAAACCACGACCGCTCAGTTCGGTTTAGTTTATCGTGTCGTGTTGTTGTGTTGAACGCAAGCGCATAAATCCAACAATTCGTAATCGGCCGGCTTCTCTGTTTCGAATAGTCGATAATTTCATGGCCGCTGTATAACAACGTTTAGCCTACAGATAATCCCGAGAGAACATGACATAAAAAGCTCCATACACAGAATATTTTTAAAGGAACCAAAGGGAGGAGCCGCTGTAAAGATGCGACCGACAGACTCATGATCATTTGATTAACCGGCAGGTGCTTGAACGCATTGTCCATCGAGAAGAAGAGTATGCAAAAAGATGGATTCGGGCCTGGGAAGTGACGAAGAACGTCGCGGTCGTACCAAAGAGCAGAAACAGCGTCACAATCAACAACTCTTAAGTGCTTGTTTTCTGGATACGGGCGGTAATAATAACGCTACGAGTTTGGACAACGGGGATGTCGAGAGAAGAAGTCAAGAACGACGCCAGGGCGCTCTCCTCTTTCAAACATCAATACCACAATACTCCACCGTGCATATGCCGGAGTGTAGTCCACCTGACACACCCTATAATTCCATCGTGCACGTCGAAAGCGAGGAGCAATCTTTGGAGCCAGTGGATGTATTACATAAAGCACCATTGGGATTCTACGTGGACTTGAACGATATCCAAGATGCGGAACCACCTGCCCCACAAAGTGCGTCTGCTAAGAAGAACATCTTCTCCATGGTTATTGATTTTCAAGCCCCAAAAAAGGACATGCCACACAGATTGAGGAGAAGCAGAATTGGCTCTAGTACTAGCAGCAATAACAGTGATATGAAAGATAGTAGCAGCAGTGGAACTAGAGAGAATGGCTCTGATTCGAATGGACACAATGCTAACGGAGACGTTTCAGACAATAACGCAGATAGTGCATGTGGAATAGCCACAGAAGAATTTGTAGATGCGGATAAACCAAAGACAGAGATTACTGGCGCAAATGCAATTACTAACCCAGAAGACCAACATCCAGCTGCTACAAGTGAAACTGAAAGTAAACAGGTGCGTATATTATTTTCTTATTTATCAAATCTATTTTTAATCACAGAAATGTATTTTATTTAAACTAAGCACCTTCTCAACAATGAGAACGAATTAGATTGAGTAATAAGAATAAAGATAATTAAAGTTTCACACCATTATTGATTTTTTTTTAATATTAAAATAAACGTAATTTAATTTTTAAATTGACCTTAATAAAAAAAAAAACTACGTTTGCTTACAATTGAAAACAGATGCTAAAACAAGTATATAAATACATAAAAAGCAAATCGGATAACGTGGAAAATCAATACGGACAGAGGAGATCGTTATGATGCACTTAATGCTGTTGATATCCTCCTTCAATGAGTCACTTATTTAGTACCGCCATTCTTATTTATTATCCTTATCAATAGCTACTGTTGATGTAACCAAATCAGTAAGTTTCTTGTGTAGATCTTCCAAATATTTATTCCGTCAAATAAATCTCTCTAAATGAAGCAAATGACGTGCAACCTAGTATTTTTCGGCATTTCAATCTTGACCATTCCCTTAAAAATATTTACACAGCTTCAGTTGAAAACAGATTTATCTACATAAAGAACTCTGGTCATTGTCCTCATGAAATTATTACTAATACGCTATTTAGACACGCTAATATATGTCCAGTGAGCTATAATCTACTTAAAATCAAATTGCATAACGGCATAAATGTGATTACTGCTGTATTGTATCCATATTTTAATAATCAGTGTTAAAATGTAAGTTGACGTTCATAAATGTGGATAATATACAAATAAAACTTTGTTATGTATCACAATTTAAAGTTTCATTTGTATCTTAGTCATCGTATTAATAAAACAGGAGAAAGAAAAAAAGTTGTAAGATTTTTTGGGTATGTATCATGCTTATATATACATTACATCTACATATCTATTCAATATATCAAGTTTCAATAACGCCTAAAATTTATGTCTAGTGTCGTATAATGAGTGGACTTCTGTTGCAAACACTTCTTATTTACAACTAAAGTAGATAATCAAGTATTTTTATTTGTTTATTTTTTCTGGGAAATTGCTTAATAACCTTGAAACATATCATTGATTAACAAATTTACAGAAAATATAAACCTCTAAATGTTGTACTGCTCAATGTATAGAGAATGCGATCGTCGCCATTATTGTAAGACCATATTAACACAGCACGATACACTAATATGGATTCACACACTATGTCTATACTATAAAAAAAATTATGCTATTACATCGCTTTTAAACTGAATGCTTCTTATTTTTCAATGTAAATTGTCTGATTATCGGGGAAGCTATTTAATATTTGAAATATCCGTACTTTATCGCTACTTAAAGCAACAATAAAGGAAACATTGCAGTATTGCAATTACCGACAAAGATGAAAACCAAAAAAATTAAGTTTTAATCAGGCTTTTTTTTCTGGTGTATAGCTGTTATTTTATAAATACTATAATATTGGATAATCTTCAATTACGAATCGAGAATATCCTCTTGGAAGTGTTATATAAATTTAAGAAACAATAGATTGTATTTAATTATACCTAGTAGACGTAGGTATGAGAGAAGGTTAACGTTTCCTGAGAAATATACCTGGACTATTTTTGTGGTATTAATTACGTATTACATGAGTCGAAATACTCACGCCTGTGAAGGTAATTTCTAGGTATACAGTAACAGGCACTATCCACTTGATAACCTAAATTCTAAAAGATAATTCTAACAAATAATAGTGTAAAAATATACTAAATCAAAATAAATTACATTTTAAACTCGGAAACTATACATAAACCAAAACAATGATTCAAGTATTAACTATTCTGCATGAAGCTGCATATTCTGATATTTGTACGGGTGTTTTTAGCAAAAAAAACTTCCCGATTTTTTACAGCTTGGAAAAGACTGATGTTTCTTCTCTTGTTTGGCATCCTTTAACTATTTTTCTACTGGGACTTTTAAAATCGGATTCATCTGATAATCTACTATAGAATGCCTGGTGCCAAATTTTCCGAAAATCATGAATTTTTGCTGACAATGAGTATAGTACTCGATACTTGAAACTTTGTTTATATTTTGCTATATTTTCCAAATTTAAAGTATGTACCATTTGTTTCGTTTTAGTGTAATTTATGTATTTATTGGATTTTTTTAATTTAACTTGTATTTTTAATTTCGATTTTAGAGTAGGACACTAAAAAAGAAAAGTAACGAGTTTTTTTTTTTTTTTTTTTTTGACCACTGAGCTCTCTTAATCCAGGTGCATGTTTATGCAGTAGATTTAAAAATTGAAAAGGATGTGAATATATAAATTGGCAGGTATATCCACCCAGTGAACCAAATTCAAATTTCCCGCAATTATTTTTAGTAACTTCAACATTAAAGCATGAAATTACCTACGATTTTGTATTAGATTAATAGTTATTTGAATACCCTTAAGTTGAAGTTACTAAATATAATTGCGGGAAATTTGAATTTGGTTTACTGGGCATAAAGTTTTACTTTAAAATTTCCATAGATAATTTTAATGGGCTTTCTCAAAATTTTAACTATAATGGACTCTTAATTTTATGAAAGGAATAGGTTACAGTAAATGTCTTATGCGTATTTTGATAGTATAAAATACTAATAGGGATACACTTACATTATCGTCGATTTTGCTTATACACAGATAACTAATCTGTAACGAATTGAATATTAGCTTCTGATTGCGATAATTTTTGTTACTTACTTGTAAGTAAGCACCTATATCATTCAGGTTATTATAAAATTCGGGTCAAACTTATATTTTGAGTTTGGTTTGTAAGAGTTACAGTTTAACGGTGTTTTAACTGTAACTTCTAGTCTTATCAATTATCTGTGTATAAAATTGCTATAAGCGGTTGATAGTTTTTATGAGCTAACTGTAAATAGAAATGATTTGATAAATTTTGTACTAATAAAAACAAATTAGAAGGGGTTATTTCGAATAACGGAACTATGTCAAAGGCTTCAAAGGTTTCAGATACCTATATTTTTTAGAAATAAGAAGTTTCAATGTGTTAAATGCCATATTGAGCATTGAATTGTGTAACCACTGCCTATTTATTGTCTTATATTTTTGGTAAAATACTTACAAATCATATACTATGATATATCATCGGAGCCCTGCTAAGTAAATAACTAACTGTCACGTATTCTTCCAAGGTTTTGTCTTTAAATATATTTTTATATCTTAAATCGAGAATTTCCTTTATGTAATCTTTTTTTATATATTTGTGTAATTATCTCAAATTTGTCTTCAATGTTAGGTAGTGTTTTTTTTCAGGAACCTGACGATATTCAATAAAACTACGCTTATTTTTAATAATTGATAATTTTTTACAACTTTCGATTTTATCGGAAATGGTATTAAATCTGAAATTTTAATTGAAATTGTGTTTTTTTTTGTATGTTTGAATTCAACATATTTTTTGGAATACAAAAATATGGCTTTTGTCAGACTTTTAGTTTGCTTGGTTACTAAAATTTTGAGTTTTTATTTTTCAAATCAAAATACAACGAATAGTTTAGATTAATTTTTATTCAGAAAAAAAATTGCTACATCGAACGGTTACGAAGTTATATGCGCATATTGATATTAAGCATAAGAGTAAAATCCTCCTCAGATAAGTATGAGGAACAAAAAATGGCATAGGCAAATAGAAGCTTGTACCAAATGTAACAAAAATGTGAATTGCAAAGATAATCGTTCTTGTTGCATCCTAGTAACAGTAGAAAACAAAAGCGTTAATATTTTTTATTTTTCGTAACAAAGGAAACAAAAACTAGCAAGTCATATATGTTTTCGGAATCAGAAAAAAAAAAGTATGTCTATGCGAATATGCCAAAATATAGTTATATAAACAAAATGGGGATTAAATAATTTCAAATGAATAG